>PVKS010029638.1:0-25187 GCA_004027875.1 Aplodontia rufa | reverse complement strand
TCAATGTTGTTCACTGTGGTGATCTTTGTACGTAGGATGGTGGATGGTACACAGGGGCATTTAGATATGTCCACCTCCTGATCCCTGGAGCCTGTAAAGGCGACTTTACTTGAAAAAGGAGACTTTGCAAATGGAATTACATTAAGAATCTTGAGATTGTCCCAGAATACCTGAGTGGTCCCTAAATCCAATATTAAAAATTTCTGTAAGATACAGAAGAGGAAAAGTCCAGGAGAATATGGAGGCAGAGATGGAGAAGCCAAGGGACACCTAGGGCCGCCAGGAACTGGAAGCAGTGAGGAAAGATTCTCCCCGAGAGCCTTCAGAGGAAGCATAGCCCTCTTGACACCCTGACTTCAGAATGACTTTTGGCCTCCAGGACAGTGAGAGAAGAAATTAGTTCTAAGCACCCCAGTTGGTGATAACTTGCTGTGGGAGCCCAAGAAAACTCACACTGTACACAATCACTGGTCATATGAAGGATGAATGAATGAACTCCCAGCATGCACTAGGTGCTGAGGATGTAATGATGACCAAGACAGACAAGAGCTTGAATTCTATTTGAAAGATAAACAAATAATAAACAAATGACAAGTAAGACATTTTTATAGTGATGTTTCTCAAAGTGATTACCTATCAAAGAGATTGACAGGATGATGGAAATGGCAGGAGAGGTGGCATGGTGGTCATTGGTGCCATTTACTGAATGTTTCCAATCTCTGCCTTCTGGGTGCTTGTAGGCTTTTATTTTCTGAACCCCCATGGTTGGGTAGAGCCATGAAATTTGTTCCCACAGTAATTTGTGAATGTAAGTGACTTGTCATTTAAAGACCATCACAAGACCCTCCAAAGCTCTCTTCTTTATGCCATGGCAACTAGAATCAGCACTGCTTGCGGGAGCAGCTGCTCCCATGCTGAGTCCCAGAGGGATGAAGCATGGGGCCAGCTCCCAGATGACACCAGCAGTTCATAGCAGGAGCGAAAAATAAATGTTTGTGTTTAAAAGGCTTGAGGCTGTTTGTCACCACAGCATAATCTTGCAAGTTCTGTCACAGGTGCTTAGGGAAAGCCCTGTAATGAACTGACAATTGGGCTGAGAGTTATTTTGTGAAAAGGGGCTAGTCATGTGAAGAAGACCAGGGAGAGGGCACTTCAGGCAGAGGAACCAGTGCCAAGTCCCGGGCGTGGAGTGTCCCAGAAACTGAAAGGAAACCGAGGGATAAGGGATGTTGTGGTGCCTGGGCACAGCAGCTGAAGCCTGTAATCCCAGAGACTCCAGAGGCTGAGGATTTCAAATTCAAAGCCAGCCCCAGCTCTCAGCACCTTAGGGAGAAAGCCTGTCTCAAAATAGAATTAAAAGGGTTTGGGGTGCAGCTCAGTGGTAGAGAGCTTGCTTAGCATGTTTAAGGCCTTGGGTTCAATCCTCAGTACAAAGAAAAACAAGGAGGAGGAGGAGGAGGAGGAAAAGAAGAAGAAGAGAGAAGGAAGAGGAGGAGGAGGAGGAGGAGGAAAAGAAGAAGAAGAGAGAAGGAAGAGGAGGAGGAGGAGGAAGAAGACAAGGAGGAGGAACAGGAGAAGATGGAGAAGGAGGAGGAGGAGGAGAAGAAGAAGAGAAGGTACTGAGTGAGGGGCTACCAGATAAGTTTGAGACACAAAGAGGGCCAGAGCAATCATCACATACATGACAGTCCAAGGTTTGTACTCTATCTGACTCACAATGTCGAGCAGCTTCACAGGGCAGGGACTGATATAAATCATGATTTAATGGATCCCTTTGCCTGGAGAAGGAACCAGACAAGAGGCTGAGGTGGGTGAGAGGTAGTTGGGGCTTGGGTTAGGATAAGGTAGGAGAAGGGAGAGAAGTGGACACAGGGATTGATCTAGATAGGATTCTCTCTAGGGATAGAATCAGGTGGCTTTAGTGGTACCATCACCCAGCTGGGAGTGAGGTCAGGCCTCCCTGGGCCTCTGCATAGTGCAGGCTGGAGGGTCGGCATTCCCCTGGCCAATGACCAGTTCCAGGACAAGGTGTGGCACATTCCTGGCCCATAAGGGAAGTCCTGGAAGATTTCCCTCATTCTGGGACAGGGTCACAAGGAAGGGTCATCATGGTTTCTGCCTCTGAATGCTATCTTCCCATCTCGGGCTGTGACCCAAGAGGACATGCTGATAATCACAGCAGAATAAAAAGATAAGAGAACCTGGGCTCTGAGTTAGGCAACCCTGAGACGACTCTAAGTCAGGAGTTCTGTGATGAGAGATCTTGTCATAACTCTAGGATCCGTTCTCGCTGTGACTGGTTGGTTGCCTCTGGCTGTCCCAGGTGATGGAGTGTCTTCACTGTCTTAACTTCTCTTTGGAGAGAAATCATTCACTTAGCAAGTGTTTGCTGAGCATTTATTATGTGCCTCTTACTGTGCTAAGCTCTACTGGAAACAGTGATAAGACACCAACATTCTCTTGGGTAAAATGGACATTAATGACTAACCTCTTAAAATGATTTTTCAACTAGGCCTCCCAGGCTGGTATTTGTGTTAACCCTTGGGGAACTAGGCTCAGGTCTTACCTAAAAGCAGGAGGAATGGAAGGCAATTTAGTAGGAAAGAGCAGCATTTAGATGCAAGAAACCACTGGGGTCACAGGTGAAAGGCAGAGTGCAGGAGCAGCCACTGAGTTTAGAGAGAGGCAAACAGGAGGAGCCAGTTCATTCACACAGGCCATGCCCAAGATTTCCGTCCCATCCATCTGTGCCTCATCTGAGGACGTGCCACTTGGGAGTTGGCCCCAGAGATAGGTGAAAAAGAAGAAACGGTCCGTGATGTGTTGATGGACGTGATGAGTCAGAGCTTGGGCACACTAGGCAAGGAGAAGGAGCTCCAGTGTGGTGTCACAGGATAAAAGCGGAATCCGTTTCACCAAATCCTATAGCAGTGTGCTGTGTTCAACCTGCTGTGGCTGCTGTAGAGGAAAGGCAAGCTCTCCCAGGACCAGCTGGCTCCAAGTCTGGCACATGGGGTGCTCAGCTGCCCGCCTGCAGAGAGGCTGCGTGCATTGAAAGACCATCTCTCTGCCAGTGCAGTGGCACACGCCTGTAATCCCAGGGACTCCAGAGGCTGAAGCAGGAGGATCGGAAGTTCAAGGTCAGCCTCAGCAACTTAGTGAGACCCGTCTAAAAATAAAAAAAATAAAAATAAAATAAAAAGGGTTGGGGATATGGTTCAGTGGTGAAGTGCTCCTGGGTTCAATCCTGGTAACAAAATAAATACATAAATAAACAAGAAAAATGACTGGAGATCTAGCTCAGGAGTAGAGCACTCCTGGGTTCCATCCAGCACCAAAAACAAAACAAACAAAAAGAATCAAAACAACCATCTCTTCAGGGCGTCTTGGTTTCTCTCCAGGGAAGGTGCATGTCTGTTTGGAAGTATTTGGCTGCAGGAGATGCCCTGACTCACAAGTTGGCCTCCACAGAAAGGATGTTCATTGATTATAGAGACTCAACAGTGTCATCCGGGACCCGGGTTCCCTTCTGTTGATCTCTCTTGCTGCTTTCAGTGTGTCATTGATGTCTCCGTCATGCTCATAGGATGGCAGCCTCGATTCTGTACCATGTGCTTACAAGACAGAGTTCCAAGTGGAATGCAAACCCATTTTCCAAAGTCCCTCTTTTCAGGAAGAAAAATCTTCCCAGAGTCATGAAAAGACTTCTACATCTCATTGGCAAGAACGGGGTTCCACACCTAGTCCCTGACCAATCACTGCAAAGGGCCGGGGCTATCTTTAATTGATTGGATTAACTCTGTTAGCAAGGAGGAGAGGCTCATTCTGGGTGGGAACCCCAGAATCTGCACTCACGTGTACCCTATCCACTCGCCACTTCAGAAGTCCCTGTCATTTGCCAGCAGTAAAGCCTGTCTGTCCTGTAACAAGTATTTTCAGGTTACCCCCAATTCCTTCTGTCCCATACTGACTTGTTTCCACTCTTAGTGATGTGGCCGCTGAGATGTGGTCTTTATTAGGTGTTGATGGTTTTGTTTGTTTGTTTTCCCGTCCTGGAAAAATGAGTATAGGTGTCTGCAGGAGAAAGTTTCTCACATTAGTCATCTCAAATATTTAAAGGACATGTGAAGCACTCTCCTAGCTAATCTATAAAATCTCTGAAATCCCATGCCAAATTAATTCACATGTCAGAAAAGTTAATTTAGGTGCTGCATTCATCTGGAGCCTGCCAAAAAGAGTCTTAGCTAGATCAAACCTTTCTCATTATACCATCTAACTTTAATTAAAATCCACCCACCTCCATTTTTTTGTACAATGTGATAGCAAATAGAAAAACTTCTCTGGGGATGAGAGTAGAGAAGGAAGTAGAGTTGTGTGTAGGAGGAGGCTGTGAACCAAGAAGAGCTACTCTGTCTTCCTCAGCATTTAAATTCCTTAAGGACAGGGACCACATTGTTAGATGCAGCTTAACATTGTGATTTGATTCAGAGTTGGAGCCTGGTTTCTGAAGCAAGTTCTGTTAATTACTGTGTGATCTTGGGAAAGTTACTTAACCTCTCTGAGTCTCAGCTCAACTCTAAAGTGAGGACAGAAAAAATGGTGTGTAAGGGCCTGTTCCTTTGTAGGAGGAACAGTCAGAAACAACCCTAATTTTAGTTGTGTAAAATTTATACAAATTCTCTTTTGTACTTTGGAGCACTTTGGAAGTCTCATGAATCCTATAGATCACTTCTCAGAATTGTTTTAAGTGCATACAATAAAATACATGATATGACAAAGAAAGTTGATAGAATTAGGAAAATATTTTCACAAGTATAGGATATAAACTATGCATGCTTCTTTGATAATTCATTAAATAGATTTAGTGACAAATTTAATAACTTGCATAATTTCAAGGAATCAAAGAGAAAAAACAATACTTTCAGATTTCTGTAACAATATCCTAAGAAAAATGTGCAAGATATTTTTGGTGAAAAAGTCACAGGTATTGCTGACTACATTCACAGTGAAAGGAGAGGCTAAATTTCCTTTTGAGGTCAATCAGAATAGAGTTGAAATTTTCTTTTCCAGATCTCAGGTTATGAACCCAGGTATAGATTGTACCATACGTATTTTCTTTATAATTCACCCTTTACAAAGTTTTTAAAAAGTGCTTCACTCCTACCCTCTGCCAGCACCAATTGTTAGATAGATTTCTGCCTAGTTAAAATTGTGGTGAGAGAGTACTTTTGTCTGTCTGCGTGATGGATTTCCTGAAGCCCAGATCCAGGTTCCCAACACTCTTACCCACTATTTGCAGGTAATGAAGACCATCTTCCAGTGAGCCTTCAACAGTCATGAAGTGCAGGGGCTGCTGGGGTCATGCTCTCCTACGCGGGCCACCATGGCCTGGGGCCAGGATGAAAGCAGCACCATCATCCTGCAGGGAGAAAGGGCCCAGGTGCCCATCTCCAACGCAGGTGAGCTGCCCCGCATGGAAGGTTCTGAAATTCATTTAGGATGCTCACCTGAGCATGGGAGGGCTGCCAGGGGAGTGGGGACCTGAGTAGGACAAGCAGGTGCAAGAGGCCGTCTCTCTTCCTGCATGGATTATAAATCCCTGAAGCGCAGACACTGTATCTTTAGGGGCAGAATGACATCACTCCAGGAGCCAGGGCGTCAGAAGTCTGCCACCTGCAACTCCGTAATACTTCACCTCTGTTTTCTCAACTGTGTGATGGGGATGTCAACAGCATAACCCATAGAGACTTGTGAGATTCTGTGAGTTAATCTATTTAAACTGCTTATTACCAAGGACTAAACAATACCAACTGTTACTTTCCATCCCTAATCCTGTAGAGGTTTTTCCTTAATCATTTTATTTATTTATTTTTTACATCTGGGTATGCTTATATTTATTTTTAAATCAACAAATTAAAATCATATATAATCCTTATATATACCCTATTGTCTTGATTTATGAGTTCGTTGTGGAATGGTTGAATCGAGCAAGAATACTTAAAACCTACTCTCTTAGCAATTTTAAAAGTTAGGACATTGTTAGTGACTGTGGTCACTGTGTTGTACAGTAGATCTCTTGAACATATTCTTCCTATCTGAAATTTTTGAATCCCTTAAAACTGATGTAGACAACTGCTCAAAGTTCATAATTTGAATTAACCACCTTCAACACTACAGTTGAGTCTGTGTTGGGGTAGATGGCCTTGGGCCAAAGCCAAGTTCCACCCCTAATGACCTGTGATGAGTTCCAAGTTACCTAACCTATTTCTACCTTCATTTCATCCTTGGTAAAATGGGAAAATAGCAGCACCAACCTCACGGGGGTACTGTGATAATCCACAGGAGACTTGAGCACAGTACTTAGCAGCACCAACCTCACAGGGGTATTGTGATAATCAGGTAATGTTTACCACTCCCCTGAGAGGCAGGCATGGACTACTCCCATTTTGGCCATGGGGAAACTGAGGTATAAAGAGGTTGTGTGGCTTGTGGCAGAGCCCAATTTGCATACAGGCACTAAGCACCTGCTGGATTGTAGTGTTTTAGACATCATTAGAGATGTGGAAAGTATCAGGGACCCAGAGAAAGGCAAAGCTGAAGAGAATAAGAGAACATAAAGGAAGGAGATTTAAAGCTTGAAGGAGCAAGGGAACAAATTTATCCCCACGTTTGCAGCTGGGGAATTAAGAGCGTCCCAAGCAACCGCTGTAAGCAGGAGGTGGCGTCAAGGTTCAAGAGCAATCTGTCAGGCTCCAGAGCTCCTGATAACCTCACCTCATGGTCTCCATCACTCCCCTCCATCATACCCCAAAATCCCCAACCTTGCATAGCAGGCGAGGAGAAGACCTGGTATCTGTGCCTCTGACCTTTAACCTTTGCTGTGAGAATTCAGCCACCGCTCCCAATCCCTCACCCACTAGGAACTGAGGGCAGGGGATGACTTGTGTATAGTCCTTTTGGTTTCTGCTAGGTCACAAAACAAACTTTGTGGCCTAGAGGAAATATATCAAGCTTTTGAAATCCCTACTAACTGTAAATAGCCTCGAGAAAAAAAGTGTATAGATTTAGATTAGTATAGCTACAAACTATAATGTATATATATGATATTGGTCCATTTTTAAAAATTACATTCTACTGTGTCTTGAGCTATGAGCAACAGATAGAACATTTACTATAACAGCAATGGTAATAATGATAATGAGAGTGTCATAATAATTACTGTCATTATTAAGTACCTGCTCTGTTGGGCATTATACTAGGAACTTACTGTTCAATGTACTATTTAATTTTCTCAGAAAATTTGGAAGGACAAACTTAGTGCTTTTTACTTTGTTTCCATCAGAAACTATACCAGGAAAAAGTCAGCAGGAAAGATGATTATAGAAAGAAATTTTGGGACTCTGGGAATCAAAAGGAGTCCATGTGCTATAACTTCTTGGATTAGGTTGGGTTCAAGTGGCAGAAAGCTTGAGCTCACGTGAGGTTTATTTTTCTCAGGTGGAATCAGGAGTGAGGAATTGGCAGGAGAGTTCTGTAAGAGCTTTCTTGACCTTCCTGGGGTATGCCCTGCATCTCATAGTCTAATAAGGCTGCTTGAGCGTGCCAGGCAGGCATGATGCCACTGAGCCACTGCTCCAGCCCTGTGTAAAGCTCTTGAAGAGTGACTGGGAGCACAGGCTTTCTAGACTGTCACCTCTGCAATGACTGCTGCTCTCCACTGTGGTTATGCGTGTTCAGCGACCAGCAGAACCAGGCATGGATGACACGAATGACTGGGGAGGACGTACACCTTGTGCTGTCTACTGCTAGGCAGTTGCATGAGCTTGGTGTCCAGTCCCATCTGGGTGGTGTAGCTCCACTTCTTTGGGGGAGGGCACTTCTGGGAAATTGCTGAGTGGATATGGGGTGGATGATAATGAAGGGGAGGGAGGAAAGCCTAGACATGGGACATGGGCTTAAAGGTGGTGGGTGAGGAGGCCCAAAGAAACCAAGGCCCTGCATTCCAAATGCAGCCCTGCTGCTTTCAGGCAAAAGAAGGAGCTCATCCCCAGAAGGAAAATCAGAATGGACTAAGGTCATAGGTCCCAAACTGGGATCAAGCAGGGACAACACCTTCCCATAGCAGGAATTCATGATTTTGGGTGTCATCAGTCAATGACATCAAGAACACCTTCGAGTCAACAGAGGCTTTCTTGCTGTGAGTTAGATGAGGCTGAATGTTGGGGTGCTGGGGATGTGGGGGGAGGAGGTGGAAACATGGAGCAAATGCTATAGGGGTACTGAAGTATTTGATGCTAGCAAAACTAAGACCTAACTATTTTAAGCACGGCTGTATTGGCACTGAAGGTGGCCCCTTCCGGGGGACTAACCTCTCCTCTCCTCTGCCTACGTAGCCTTGAGTTGATTCAGGAGGGCTTCAGCAAGGCCAATTTGATTTATCACGCATCTGCTTAAGGGGCTCTCTTGGTTTCTTTTGTTAGGAGTCTCAAGACATCCTTCAGGAGGCCAAAGGACACCTCCAAGGTGTCCCAGAGTAATTTTATTTTATTTTTTAAGGGAGAGGGGGTGGAGCTGGAGCAGTGGCTCAGCAGTTACAGTGCTTACTTGGCATGCGCAAGGACGCAGGATCGAACTCCAGCACCACATACACAAAAACAGTAAAGTGTCGGAGCAACGAAAGCCACATGAAAAACTAAATAAAGCTTATTCTTTCTCTCTCTAACTGTCCCTTAACCCATGTCATGGGAATGGCATCTCTGCCCTTGTTCATCTCTCGCTGGTATCTTTTTTTTGGGCAGGGAGGTGTGCCAGCGATTGAACTAAGAGGCACTTAACCACTTGGCCATATTGCCAGCCTGTATTTATTAGTTTATTTTGAGACAGGGCATCAATTAGTTGCTTAGGGCCTTGTTAATTTTCTGAGGCTTGCTTTGAACTTGCGATCCTCCAGCCTCAGCCTCCGATTCGCTGGGAGTATAGGTGTACATCACCATGCCTGGCTCTCACTTGTATCCTTAACCACACTTCTCAGCTCTTCCATCCCCTGTGTAGTGAATTTGCTCTCTGAAATTCCAAATGGTGAAATCCTGGTTTTTTTTCCTGATGGGACCCTTATAAATGCATTAGTGACATGTGTTGACTTCAATCTTCCAACACCACTATGAGACTAAGGGATGTAGAGGGGTGTGGCTTATAAGTGACATTAGCTGAGTTCCAAAACTCGCCCTGTCTTTTAGAACCCTCACACCACTACAGTTCTTTGGGTGTCTGTTGATCTTATCCTAACTGACCATGGTTTCTGCATTATAGTCTTTTTTTTTCAGACTTAATTGTTTTCATTCATTGTGTGTCTAAATAAGTGAAATACAAACATACCTTCCTAAATAGGGCCACATTGACTAGGAAAGTTTTCCGTGAGAACCCTGTTCTTCTTCACCCGTCATCCCTCCTAGCTGAAGCTGATCAGAAGACCCACCCAGGAAGCTTCCCAGATCTCACTGGTATGCAGAGTTTGGCTTAATTTTGCAAGGAATGGTGATTTAAGTCAAAGCAGGTTTGCAGAGTTGTTGGGGTGTTGTGTGGGGGGACTGCAGAGGGTGAGGAAGGATCAACACAAGAATGCTGGAGCCAGGAACCTTATATGGAAACTCTGTATACCGTATACATCTCTTGAGTGACAACCAAGTTGCATTGGGCAAGAACTGACCAATCTTGTGATTCAGCAAAATCTGATCTATCTCGTGATTGTAAATAAGTAGATTTTATAGTTTACTTGTTGTAGAAGTAATCAGTCAAGAAAAGAAAAAAAAAAGAATGTAGAAATCCTTGCTGGGAATTAGGCTTTAGCCTTTGAAGTCCTGGGCTGAGAGGGCCATCTGGCGTGGAGTTATGTAACCACACACTCTTTTTTTTTTTTTTTTTTAAGTCTCCTTATTAAGAATCATTGTGATTCAGTTGATCTTACAAAAGAAACCATTCTTGAAGCTTTTTCTTAGGGTTGTATTTTGAGGACCTTGGCTTATTCCCAAACTCAATTTTTCTCCAGCCCCTTATAATTTATTAACCAGATAAATAGCTCTTGCCTACTGGGCAGATTCTTATCAGAGGAGAGTCAAAGCCATGAGCAAGCTGACATGCAGGGGGCCTGCTACCATGGGTGCCAGAGAAACAGTAGGGAGAGAGCACGAAGTGTTTCCTGCGGGGGCATGGTGGGGGCATGTTGCCAGACCATGAAACTGAGGTAGAGTATAAGAAATAAGGAAATAAGGATAGCTAGAAAAGGGACTAATAATGGGGCAGAGAAAAGAACCCCCCCTTTTTTTTTGTAGCTGGGATTGAACCCAGGGACACTTAACTATTGAGCCACATCCCCAGTCTTTTCTATTTTTATTTTTTATTTATTTTTATTTTAAGAGAGAAGGACAGTGTGTGAGAGAGAGAGAGAGAGAGAGACAGACAGAGACAGAGAGAATCAATATTTTATTGAGTTTTTCACATGGCTTTCGTTGCTCCGACACTTAGTTGTGTATGTGGGTTGCTGGGATTTGAACCCGTGTACTTGCGCTTGCTGGGCCGAGCCACTGCTCCAGCCCCTCTTTTTATTTTGAGACAGGGTCTCGCTAAGTTGCTTAGGGCCTCGCTAAATTGCTGAGGCTAGCTTTGAACTTGGGATTCTCCTGCCTCTGCTTCATAAGCCATTGGGATTACAGATGTGCACCATCACACTTGGCTATAAACCGTAATTCTATACCTAAAAACATTCCATAAGCACCCTCCCCAAGCCCATTTTCCTCCAGACACAAATTCTTAACGGATCCACGAATCTTAGAGTGTCATGAATTTAGATGATCATTGCCAACATACATTGCTAGCTTATGTGACACATTTTCTTTAGTCTAAATAAAGCCAGAGGAAAACACTTCAGAGTGTATTCCAAATGCTTTCGATTGACTGACTGATGTCCCCTTGAGATCCGACAAAAACCAGATCAGCTTAACCTGCCCTGTGCTCCATGTTGAACAGACCAGAGCTCACCAGGCTTTTGGCAGCTCCAGTACTCCCCATGTTCATTGCTACAAAGTGTCCTTTGGAAGAAGACCCCAAAGGGACTCTCACTCTGGAGGGCCTGCACTCCTTCTCCCTTTGTGTGCATAGCCTGCTCTACTCCTTTGCCCTTGATTTCCTAAATTGATCTTTGTCCCTGTTTTGATGTGTCCTGAAGTTTCTTTTGTGGTGCTAAAAGTCAAGAACCTGCCAGGGCCGAGTGGAGAGCCCCTTCTCCCTTCTGGGGGACCTCCTCAGACACCTATATGAGGACGTAACCATAAGTGAAAAAATTAGGCCTGTCCTTGGGTTTCCACATTCCAGTTCAGTTGACGAGGATTCTGACCCTAAACTTCCATCCATTTTTGAATCAGTCTCTATTAGATGGGCCTGAGAACACAATGTGTTATACTGAAGCCAAGGACCATACGTTCTGAGATCTGTAGATTTCAGTAGATCTGTGGTTCTTAACTGGGGCCAACTTGGCTACTTCTGGAGCTATTTTTGATGTCATAATTGGGACATGGGGATCCTAACGGGAAGGAATGGTGCTAGACATCTCACATGCACAGACAGACCCCAAGCCAAAAATTTTCTGACCCCAAATGTCAGTATCACTGAGGTTGAGAAATTCTGTCATGAATGACAGGAGAATCCTTGGAGGGAATTGATAAGGTAGGGAACAGCAGAAGTTGACCCAGAAGTTTAGAATTCTACACCACTGCCTGGTTTCAAGGACACCATATGATATTGGCAATTTACAGGCACCTGCAGCCAGCAGAGGCTCTGACTGGGGCAACCCAAGATCAAGCTTACCTGTCATTGCTTGAACAGAGTCCATGGAAGATTGGGGAAACTGAGGATAATCAGTTGGACTGTATCCATTCACCTCCCTGCAGTCAGGAGACTTTGTGAACCAATTTCCTGAACATATCAAAGAAATAAGTAGGCTTAGGTGAGGCATAAAAGGGGATAAATAGAGGAACGCAGAAGAGCACCAGATATAAAGGCACACACATTTGAGAAAAGTCATGTGATAATAAGTGTAAGATTTATGTCTTCTATCAAAGTTAAACTTGTAATACAACGTAGTACTTACTATAACTTAAGTTGGAAGCCATCTTAAGTCAGGGAACCATGAGGCCAGAAAGAAGCCATTTCTAAAATTCCCTAGCAGTATCCCATTATACCTATAACCTTTTCTAATACCTGCCCCAATTTTATTTTAACCAACAGCACAGATTGTACCCCTGAGCTCCTCCAGTAAGAGTGAAGGGCAGCACTGCATCAAGTTAGGGATAAATCTCAGTGGATTCCAGGGGCAGGTATGCTTGCTCCCAGACCCCCCTTTGGAGATGCACCCTTCTGCAGAGGTAAAGTCTGTCTTGCTCACCCACTTCTGACCATGTTTTTCATTTATTGCAACCCCAGTATTTCTAATGGTACGTTCGAGATGCGACAGCAAGCCTGTTCACACTAAACAGTGCTTTCATTAAGTTAGCTTTTGGCTGGGCCTGCTTAGCAAAGCCCCTCTCCCTAAAGTGCATGCAAAGTAAGAAGCAATGTTAGGACTTGAAGACAAAAAGCAGCATTGGTACTGCCCTTCACTCACTTTTAAAATATCATTTCTTTTCCTGAGGGAGGCTTGTGTTCTCTGAGATCTAGGTCAGAGAAGTTACAGTCAGTAGATTTCTCTGTCACACAGGGTAGAAGCAAGTTCTTAACCAAGTATTAGAAAACTCTTTGGGCAAGGCTGAGTTGACGATATGCTTCCAGTTTTTGATACATAGGACATTTATAGATAGGACATTTACTAGGTGTTCAGACATGACATGAGGCAATCTGCTTTATAAATTTGGAAATTTTGTTTTTAATTAGGTTGATTCACAGAGGGTTAAATGTAAAACTCACATTCATTTATTTATATGATAAACTTGCAGGCCAAAGCATTTTGCTACGTAGTAATTATAAGGAAAGAGGCGAATGAAGGAAAGAGAGAGGAGAGCGGTGGTTTAACAGTAACACAGGTTTATTCTGAAGAAATCTGTGGAGGGGGGCCCAGTGAAGTCTGAGACTCACCCGGCTGCTTACAGCCTGGGGTAAATATAGAGGGAACGAGGGTAGAGGGAGCCTAGGTTTCAGTTTTCCGGTTAAGATGGGAGTTTCGGTAGAGTGTGATTTTTCTGATAAGGGCTGGTCCAAGTGAATAGATTCTGATAAGGGCTCCAGTCTGTAGATTTTGAAACAGTGAAGAGGGGGTTTGCTGCCTGGCTCACATGAGTGATTTCTGCAATTTTCCATATCCATCAATTGTGAACAAAGGAAGCATAAGATGTGGTGTTCTGTCAAATTAGTTGGGAGTATACAGTTAAATAAGTAATTGTAATGTAGCAATGGGGTCTGCACTGCCCAGAATTCCCTGTCTCTGCTCCCATAATTCTAACTGTGCTCCCTTGGGTAGACAGCTCTCCTTCTGAGGGGTGTTAGCCCCGCAGAGGTATCAGGTACGTGCCATAGAGAACCTACGAATTCCCGGCCAGCACCCTCCATGAAGGGGTCCATAAACACTAGTCATTATTATCAACAGATCCATGCTATGGACAGTGAAATCTTTCCAAGACTAGGAAATCACGAGGCGTGAGAATTTGCAAGTAAAGAGTTCCAGGTTAATAATGCCATGTTCCGCGTTCCTACAACATTTGTGAATCAGCCCGAGAGATGGAAAGCTCTGGAAGGTTTCTAATAAGGAATGCATACTCTCCCTAAGGCCCTCAACCAAGGAGGGGCTGCAGACGAGGACTCCCCCATCAGAATCCTTCCTTTGGGTTCCACTCCCGAGTCCCTCTGGGCCTGGACTACATTTCCCAGGATGCTCAATTGCTAGGGCTCCTGCAGGATTGTGCGAAATAATGCGGAAGTGTTGCGGGTCGCCCAGCAACGGGCGGAGTCCTAGACCGTGATTGGACGCGCACGCCCCTTCCCTGCCTCCGGCAGAGTGACGAGACTCCGCCCCGTCGCTTGGCCGCTGAGCCCGCTCCGGACTTTACTTCCAGCCGAGCGGTAGCGCAGTCTCCTTCGCGCCGTCGGGGGCCGGTCTCCTTAGGCTCCGCCCCTTTCACCCCGGCAGCCCCGAAACCTAGGAGCCTGGATTTCCGCTGCGGAGTGGGCCGTGCGGCTCCGGGCGGCGCGGTGCGCAGGCGCGAGCGGTCGGGCCCCTGCGCGCGCGGCGCTCGGTTGGAGCGGGAGAGAGTTCCTGGGCTAGGAGACCCGGCGGAGCGCGAGAGGGACATCAGGCCAGCGCCTTCTGCATCGCCATGGCAGCCCTGCGCTACGCGGGTCTGGACGACACGGACAGCGAGGACGAGCTGCCCCCGGGCTGGGAGGAGAGAACCACCAAGGACGGCTGGGTTTACTATGCCAAGTAAGGGGGCCGCAGGGCCTGGGGCGCACCTGGAGGGGACGCACCTGGCACCCCGCGGCCTCGCGCTGGGGGCGCTGCGGCCGGGCTTGGCGAGGGCGGTGCGAGTTCACAGCGCTTGTTGAAGGTTCCGGGGTCCCCACGAGGGGCCGGCCCCCTTCGTGGGCGCTGGTCAAGCGGGGTCACCTGGCTGTGGCCAGCGCTCCCTCTGCTGTTCAGGAGGCGGCACTGCACGGCGCAGAGACGGCAGACCCAAGTTATTCCTGAGAGCGACAGTAAAAAACTGCACAGGCCAGCTGCCTCCCTGGGGAACACCTAGGAGCATATATTTTTCTAAAACCAAATGCCAAAGATGACGTCACTATCGAGTACCCTAGCAGACTCTTTCTCCATTACTAACTGTGACCTTGAATCCTTGAAAAAACTCAGCCTCAGTTTTCTCTTCTGTGAAATGGGGACCCTTACATATGGATCTGTTGGGGCGGTGTGGATAAAACTCTAAAGGAAGGGCCTAGAAGGTACTCTGTTCAGTCACTTGGTGGTTTCGGATATGTTGGTAGCTGCAGCTGTGTCTCTGAGGCCTGATATCTGAATCACCTGGGGAAGGGATGCCTTAAGCATGGGCTCGGGATCCTTGTGGAGAGCCTGTTGCTGCAGAGTCCACCTGGGGAGACTATTTTTTAAGCTTTCTAGGAGAGTGGGTTTTTACCTGGCTTTGAGAAGCAAATTAGTATGTAAGTTGTGATTTTCATCACTTGGAAAGTATTTTAAAAACAAATGTTTTCCTGGGTCCCTGCTTCTAGAAATTAATTAGTTGGGCCCTCCCTTCTTCCCATGGGTAAGTTGATTGATAGGTTGATTGATAGTTGATCCCGGTGATTCTCATCTACCCAGGTTGTGATTGCTGCAGTCCGTGGTGGCCAGGTAGAGAGAAAAATAAAAAACAAGAGCTCTGGTGAGTTTCTTCATTCAAACTCCTTGCTGGCCACTGAGATAATAAGACCAGTTGTCTTTTTAAAAATTTTTGTACTGGGGATTGAACCTGGGGGCTACATCCTCAGCTTTTTTTTTTTTTTTTTTTTTTTTTTTTTTAAGAGAGAGGGACAGTGAGAGATAGAATCAATTTTATTTAGTTTTTCATGTGGCTTTTGTTGCTCCAACAGTGTTGTGCATGTGGTGCTGGGGTTTGAACCCATGTCCTTGTGCATGCTAGGCAAGTGCCATAAGTGCTGAGCCACCGCTCCAGCTCTATCCTAAGTGCTTTTTGTTATTTTGAGACAGGGTCTCACTGAGTTGCTTAAGCTGGCTTCAAACTTTTGATCCTCCTCCCAAAAAGTTGGGGTTAGAGGTGTGTGTTGCCACGCACAGTGCAGTCACTGTTAGCTGAGCTCAGTATTACTGAGCAGAGTGACTTGTTATTCCTGCTGCAGTGTGGGTCCTGAGCAGCAGCCTGTCTAGTATGGGGCTGTGTGGGAGGTGGGGTCATGTTAGGGAGACATCTGGGAGCATTGCCACCTGAGCAGTGTCTCAGAGCACCGGTGGATGAAATGGCAGGAGGGCAGCCAGGCAGAGACAGTGGGACCACAGGCGTGGCCTGTGCAGGGACCTTATTTGTGCAGGTGTGTACACACTGAGGCTGAGAGTTGCTGAGGAGCTGGAGCCCTGCTGCCAGGCCCAAGGGTCTACTGTAGATTTGGAACCAAGAAGTGACTTTAAGTTTGTGCTTTTGGAAAGAACGGAGGGCTCAGGAGACTCAAAGGGACAATTCTAGCCACAGACAACTCTTGGGCTGCACAGGAGTCCAGGAGACCCTGCCGAGGGCCCATGCACCTGGGGATGCGTGTGTAGTGCTCCTTTTCCTCTCACCACTGAGCTTAAAATGTCTGTCGCCACCCCAAGCACCCTCCCTGCTGGTGCCGCACCCAGTGCCCATAACTTTGGTTATCTGCTTCTTGGTCCTTAGTGTTGTTTGTAGGTTTCTGATCAGTGGCTTCCTGGTTTGTTGTCTGTCTCCCTTGATGTAGCAGGCTTCATGCGGGCGGGAGCACTTATTAACTCTTTCCCCTTCTCTCTGCACCCTGGAGCTGAGGGCGGAAAAAACAAAAGAGCTTTAAAAAAGTGTGGAAGGAGCAATGCGGGTTAAGTGGGGCCTCTGTGGCGAACTAGATCTGAGACACAAAGCTGCAGCACCCTCTCTGGCTTTCTGAGTCCTCCTCTGCCGGCATAGCCCACAGGTTCCCTTGCTTGTCAAGTCAGGGCCTGGGGACTGCCTCCCCACACACTCATTCATGGGGTTGGCCTCTCCCATCTGCTGCTTCCCGGGGGCTCTGTGGGGCATGTGTGACTTGTGAAAGTCCTCCCTCTGACCCTCAGCGGTGTCTGTGGTCTCACACTGGCCTGTGTGGCCTGACTCTTACCCACTCTGGTGCCAGGGCATGTCTGTGCGGACCCTCCCTCCATTTCTGCCAGCTCTCCGTTGTTTGGCTCACAGGCCGATGGATCCCTGTGTTTCTAATCCAGCCGCCCCCCACCTTGGTCTCTCCAGACTTGCAGGCATCTGGCCTTTCCTTTCCCTCATAACTGTGGAAATGACACTGATCTTTCTCTTGGAATTTGGCAGACTTTGCTAATGGGCTGTCAGGCCACCCTTGAATTTGGTTGTTTTTCCAGGTCTTCTCTCTCCATTGCAGCAAGACCATGCCCAAGGACAGAGGCTGCGGCTCCCTTGAGACCCCAGTGTCTTGTGGAATTCCCCTTTTATAGCCTGTCCTGTCCAGCTGTGTGGGTGCTCTTGGGCCAGTATGCCCCACGGGGCAGTTTTAGACTTCAAAGGTACACATCACCTGGCTCCAAAGCCTACCAGGCTGGGCAGGGGCAGGGTGCCCTTGGCTATCACACTACTGAAGACAGACCTCAGCCCCAGAGAGCAGCAGGTCTGCCCTCTACCGTCTCAGAGCAGCCCCTCTGTGGGAGATGGGTTGGAGGGACAAGGACTCAGTGTTGGGGCTGTCACTGCAGCCTCTAGGGCCTTCCTGGATTTTCTCCTCTATTCCTCCTTTCATTTTCTTTCTTTCTTTTTTGAACCAAGGATTGAACTTAACCACTGAGACAGGGTCTTGCTAAGTTCCTTACGGCCTCACTAAGTTGCTGAGGCTGGCCTTGATATTGCGATCCTCCTGCCTCATTCTCCTGAGCTGCAGGGATTATAGGCATGCGCCACCGTGCCTGGCCCTATCCCCTTTATTATGAAGCCCAGAGAGATGGCCCGCTCCCCCTCAGGAGACGGTACCCTCGTGCACAGGGTGGCTCTCCTCACAGCTGCCTCCAGGTCTCTGCTTTCTTAAACTAAGAGTTCATAGCTTAAGCCTTAAAAGGGCATGCATAGAAGTGGTATTCATGTAATGTGATATAAATTTAATTTTGATCCGTTGGTTTAAGTTAAGATCACTGTTAATTATCTCTTTAAATGACAGAAAGTTTATTGAAAGAAAACATGGAGGGCTTCTGTTTCAAAGGGAATAGGATAACACTTGGGGGATGTCATTATTTTCTCTTTGTGAGAAAGTCATTTAAGATTATAATTAAAAAAAGATTATAATTAAAAAGAACACTTTTAATTAATTTTTATATGTAAGTGTTTACTTAAACAAATCCTTCTGTTGGAAGCATTGTTCTTGGTTCTTCCTGTTGACGCATTGAATTCTTCATAACCCAGAGTGGCTGCTGTTATTGTGCCCATTGTATGAGGAGGTTGAACAGCTGTTCCATGGCACGTGGCTGGTGAGTGGGAACGGAGGTGTTAGAACTGTCACTCCCAGAGTGCACCACATTCACTCAGGTCTGGGCTCCCCACGAGGGACAGTTGGCAAATCTGGGGACACTTTGTTTTGCCACAGCTGTGGAGAGTGGTGCATGGGCACCCATGGGTAGAGACCAGGGATGAGCAGGATGACCCCACTGAGGACCACCAGCCCCAGAGGTCCGCAGTGCTGGAACTGTCAGGAACACAGAGTGGCGGTTCATGAGGTGTGGAACACGTGTGTTTCTGGCTGCTTTGGAAATCTTTCCCTGTGTCTCTGCTTCCAGACCTGCCACGGAGCTGTAAGGGCCGTGAGGCTGCTCACCTGCTGGGCCCAGTGCTCTGCTGCTCTGAGGGGTTGTTTTCTTGCCCCTCCCTTTTAATTCCAGTGGTGGGGACAATTGAACCCAGGAACTCTACCCTTGAGCCACATACCAGGACCTGTGTTAATTTTTTAAAATTTCGAGACAGGTTCTCACTAAGTTGCCCAGGCTCTCCTTGATCTGGAGGTCCTCCTGCCTGGGTCTCCCGAGTGCTGAGCTTACAGGCCTGCGCCACTGTGCCTGGCTAGGGGTCACTCTTGAGCGCAGGCGTGTTGGGAGCTAGACTGCAAGCTCCTCTGTGATGGATGCCCCTGAGAGGAAGATGACTTCTGATGTCAGGGCAAAGGAAACACTGCCACATCGCCCACCTTGGTGGCGAGCACGGCCTGGCAGCAGGAGGAACAGGAAAGCAGGCGTCACTGCCGTTCCCTCAGTTGGCAAGGGTACGCAGGAGCGGGGTGCTGGTACTCCCCGTGTGCTCCAGGAGGGCTGGGGTCGTCTTTACCGGGGAGCGGTGGGTAATGTGGGTTCCCTCCGTTGGCAAGGGTACGCAGGAGCGGGGTGCTGGTACTCCCCGTGTGCTCCAGGAGGGCTGGGGTCGTTTTTACCGGGGAGCGGTGGGTAATGTGCGGAGGAAGGCTTTGGCTTGGGCACGGCTGCTGCTTGTGTGCACAGTGACTCACACTCGAAGCACACTTGCATGTATTGTGTGTCTGTGGAGCGGGTGTGGAGGAGCCACACCTGGCTGACCACAGCCAGTGCTGGGAGCTCGGCCATTCTGCCTCTAGCATCCCTGCACCGTGACAGAGGCCCAGCTGCCAGGAGTTTGTCAAAACAGACCAGAATCCTGCAGGTCACAAAAAGACAGCCCTCGCTTGGACTTGCAAAATTTTCAGAGAAAAAAATTCATACTCTGTTTTCTTCAACATAAGGAAGGAGTGTGTGGGTGTCAGTGATTAATACCGTTTTTATATTTTGCAAGAATATGTGAACTTTTAGGATGTCCACTTAGCCTTCAAATGCCTCCCGCCGTATCTGGCTGTCTTCTTCGTGAAGTCACTGTGTTCCTTGCCACCTGGTAACGGGTTTCTAGCCGTTGGCCATGATTTTAACTGTGACTGAGTGTTGTTCTGAGGTACAATGCTAAGTTTGGTGCAGAAATGAGGCCAGTTTGTACAATTGATTTGTTCAATGTAGGCTTACAATTTTGAGGACTTTTTATATGCCAGTTAGTATGTGAAACCCTTTAGAAGCCCCCTGGATCAGTTTTACAATTGTTGCCATTTTGCAGATGAGGAAGTGGAGGCTAAGAGGCACAGCCAGGTGACCAAAGGTGGGTCTGCCCTACTGAGGTCTCAGCTGCCTCGGGGCACTTAGGAAAAAGTGCTTAAAGAAGCTCTTGGAAGTTTTATCTGTGGAAAGAAAGAACATTTTAAGAAGATTAACATGTCTAAATTGTATTTAAATATCATCATTGCAAATTAGACATTTTGAATTTTATTAGTGTACATAGCTTGGACTATAAGTAAAAAGAAACAAAACACTTCCCTGGACGTTCTGCGAGATCCTTAGAGCTTTCTGAAGTTGCCCCTACAGCTGGTGGCTCCTCCTTCCTCTCTCCCGCTCCCTGCTCCCTCCCCTGCCTTCCCCTCTCTTCCTCTCCCTCCTCTCCCCTTTCCCACCTGACCTATGAAGGTGCCTCTCAGGACTCCTGCAGGATTGCTTCTGCAACCCAGGGATGCAATCACTAAGATTTATGTTCTGCTTATTCCTTTTCTGAGAGTTTGTTTTTACTACTCTTGAGAGAGGGCATTACCTGGGACAGAAGAAATCTAATACAGTTGATTACTGTTTAGAATGTCAACTTTTACTTACAGTACTGTGATTTTTTTTTTAAACAGTCACACTGAGGAGAAGACTCAATGGGAACATCCAAAAACTGGAAAAAGGAAACGAGTAGCAGGAGGTTTGTATGTTCTGCCATAAGGAGAGACTGTTGCATTCAAAATATTAATTATATTGGGAAACGGTCACAGCGCAGTGACAGGCCACTGTGTCATTCTGCGAAGGCTCTGGTGGAGAACCATCAAGAAACTAGACTCTTACTCCAAAGAGCCTCTGCCCTTGGAAGAAGGAGGTGATGAGGTCTGGAGGTGGAAGAGATGATTTCTTACTGATCTTAAAAAAGTATTAAAATGATTGGGGCCTTTGGCCTACAGTGTGTTAGGCTTTCCTGTAGCTGTACTGTTTGTAAAATTGCTGTTGGTTTATACTCTGAAATTAAGTATATGAGTACTTTGTGGAATTCCGTGACTTCCAGATGCTTCTCAGCAAGTGTGCAGGCCACGGAATAGATAGTAAGAATGGTAAAAAAGTAGTAGTGTAAGAAGGTCCCTGCCCTTAGGGGCTAAGATCCAGTTGAAGAGACGTGAGAATGGAGCTGCTCTGTGACCTCACATGAGGCAGTGGGCCCAGCATGTGCATGGCCTTGGGTTTCACTCAAAGGGAGAATTCACACTGATCGGAGCAATGGGGAAGGTTCACCCCAAAGCAGGAACTGAATGGAACATTTAGGACAGATGCAGAACGAAATAGGGTTTCTGTTGAAGCAAGAGGCAAAAATGTGGAATGTGGTTGGGACATGGGCCTTCTGCAGCTGCCACACCTTGGACATGTGACCAATCTTAGGGTAGGCCTGGGAGGGCATGGTGCCTCTTCAGTTCACCACGCCACACACAGACTGTCGTCTTTCCTGTTTCAGATCTGCCGTATGGATGGGAACAAGAAACCGATGAGAACGGACAAGTGTTTTTTGTTGAGTAAGTGTCTACATTGAAACTATTCTTAGCTGTTTTATTTTTATTTATTTTTATTTTTTAGAGAGATTATTTTTTCATCTGGATTTTTGTTTTTCCAACACTTAGTTGTGGTCTTGGAGTTTGAACCTAGGTCCTTGTGCATGCCAGGCAAGTGCTCTACCACCAAGCCACCAGTCTAGCCCTGGCTGTTTTATTTATTTATTTATTTATTTTTTTTAAAAGAGAGAGAGAGGGAGAAAGAATCAATTTTATTTATTTCTTCATATGGTCCTTGCTGCTGCCACACCTAGTTGTGTGTGTGGTGCTGGGATTTGAACCTGAGTTCCTGCGCATTCCGGGCAACTGCTCTAACCGCTGCTCCACCCCTGTTTTACTTTTTAAAGTAGTACACGTTGAAGTAGACAAATGTGAAGTAATGTGTCCCTGTAATCTTAGCAGGAGTGACTTCCTTAGGTTTTGGAGTCTTCTTCCAGCCTATCTTTTTCCTCTGCCACCTCCCCCATCTGTTTTTTGTGCACATGCCTTCTCAAATGAGAAAATGTACAGGGGGAACGGTTTCGCTGATTTTCCACATAATATATTGTGAGCATTTTCTCATATTCTCATATATTTTTAAGAGGCTGTTTTGTGGCTCTAGAGCATTATTTTGTACAGACATACTATAATTTTATCAACTTGCTGTTGGGCGTTGATGTTGTTAAATTTCTACTGGGAATCATAATTATGATCTTTTGAGCATCCTTGTCTGTAACCCGTTTTCGCATCTCCAGTTCTGTCTTTAGAGTAAGCTCCAGGAACACTCAGTGGTGCCCACCTGTCCAGCACCCAGCGTGACACGGTTCTCATCTGTACTCATTGTGTGCATACTCTCAATCCCTGTAGTTCAGAGGGTGCTTCCCGAAGATCAGGGTTTAACGTTTATCTTGCATATTTGTGGAGTTGGGGTAGTTTGGTTAATAGACGTAAACAGTGCTGGGCTGAAACTGGGGTCTGTGCATGCTAGGCAAGTGCTCTGTCCCTGAGCCACACCCTCACTCAGGAGCAGTTGCTGTTTGTAGAAGCTGTGTGTGGAGCAAACACCCTGGGGTCCGGCCAGGCCTGCTCTTCACGGGAGTCTCTCATGCCTTGGAGCGCAGTCCTCCTCCTCCGAGTACTCCGTAATAGCATCGACAATTTCTGTTTTCACTTTCTTTGAAGTTGAGCAGAAACTCACCTTTCCAAAAATTGTGAATGCTGCATCTTTTCTGGAAGTTCATGGCGTTTTTTCTAGTTTTCACTGTTCCTGATTGAACCAAAGCCTCTCCTCAGCTACTGCCTTTGGGTGTCTCCAAAGCACTCAACCAAATCTTCTCAGTTACAGTGACAGGTTGCACCTCACCTTATCAGTTCACGTAATAATAGCTCATTAAGCAATGCAGTTGCAGTAACAAGTGGCATAGATGTTTTTGAACAAATACATGACTTTGGTGATTTGGAAGCAGATGGGCCAAGGCTTGCTCGAGGAGCTCTGAGCGGCACTGGCAGCCCCAGGAGGAGCCTGGCAAGTTGGTAGGTGGGATGTTGGTTGTTGCCTGCTAGTTTGTAAAAGACTTTTCCCTCCTTACAAGTCTTTTTCTTCAACAAATTAAGCACATATACCCTTTGGGGATGTGTGTCAAATTTTGTTTTCCTAAATTCTTCTTTGAACTTCATTGGCTTTTTAAAAATTAATGTGAAAGTTTAAAAAAATTATTTTTTTTAAAGAAAGAGAGTGAGAGAAAGAAAATCTATTTGTTCATCTGTCCTCTGTTTCTCTGACACTTAGTTGTGTACCTGGTGCTAGGGTTTGAACCTAGGTCCTTCGCACATACCAGGCAAGCGCTGTAACTACCAAGCCACCGCTTCAGCCCGGAAATTTCTAAATTTTGAGTAGTCAAGTCCATTTTCTCCTGTGTGGTGTCTGCCTTTGCGTGTATGCTGGAAAAGTTATTTCCCTGAAATGGTTTAGTAGTATTTGACCTAGCACAGTGTTTCTCAAGTGTAGTTCCTGGGTCAGCAGCAGCATCTCTCAGGAACTTACTAGAAATATACGTTCTTGGCCTGCAACCCCATGCTGAATTGCAGCTCCATGGGCTGGCGATCTGAACTTTACCGATTCTCCAGTGGTAGATTACCAGCCATTGGTCTTCTCTAGCAAGGGAGCTGTCAGCTTCTCTGTAAAGGGCCAGGTAATGTTTTTGGCTTTGGAGGTCCTGTGGTTTTTGTTGGAGTTACTCAGCTTTGCCTTTGTAAAGCTGAAGGAGCCATAGACAATAGAAAAATGGTGATCATTGTTGTGTTCTAGTAAAACTTTATTTACAAAAACAAGTGGTGGGCCATCTTTGGTTGTCTGCTGTCCTACTCTAAAAGTGTGGTGGGCTTTGGACGCAGCTAGAACTCAGCTGCCTGGCTTGTCATCTCTCTTCTCTGAGCCTGTTACAGTGTTGAGCTGTTAATTTAACGACAGGCTCTTTAGTGGAAGGGGGAAAAACAACCAAAGGTTTCTTTCTATGGCATGCGTACTTTTACCATAGCCTATTTCAGGCAGCCAAGGTGAAGTCCCTGAGGAGCTGGGAATATGCACGATGGCTCTCGGAAGCCAGCGTGAGTCGGCTCCCACACAGCGCTGCTGTGTCTGTGTGTAACATTGGGGTCACTGTGTTTGCCTGGCAGGCTGTGGTTATAATTGAAGGTGGAATTATTCTCAAATCTTAATATTTGTAGGTGGTGGGTATAGATTTTAAATCAAGTAGTTTATTTTTTAAAATTGTGCTGCGGATTGAACCCAGGGCCTTACACATGGCAGGCAAGACTTCTGTCACTGAGCTACATCCTTGATCCTCAACTGTGTAATTTTATACACACAAATTCATTTAATCTCATGTATTTCTTGAGGGTTCTTAATAGTTTTAAAGATCTTTTTTTGTATTTTGAGTCTGTATCTTAAATCCTAAGGATACATTTAAAAATGTAAAAAATTTTATTATAAGGAATAACTTAGCCATATTTACCAATATATTTTAATAATATGTGAATTAGATCAAATCAAAAAGAGTGCTAATAGGTATGGGTGTGGTCTTAAGAGGAAAATCATTAGAATTTCATTAGTTGGTCAATTTCGTATTTATTATTAAGAATTTTATCATTTTGAGGGGCTGGAGCGGTGGCTCGGCAGTTACAGCGCTTGCCCGGCATGTGCGAGTACGCGAGTTCAAACCCCAGCACCACATACCTAACGAAGTCTCAGAGCAACAAAAGGCACATGAAAAACTAAATAAAAAAATAAGAATTGTTTCTCTTTCTCTCCCACTGTCCCCCTCTTTCAAAAAAAAATTTTTTTTTTTATCATTCTGAGTTTTCTACTTACCTGCCAGTGTTACGGTTGGATGAAAGGTGTCCCCCCAAAACTCCATGTGTGAGACGGTGCAAAGGCTGAGAGCCTTAACCCTGAAGGTGGGTGGGGTGGCTGGAGAAGGTGGGTCACTGGGGTCATGTCTTTAGGGTGCATATTTGTTTATCTGGTGTGGAGTCTCTTTCTCTGCTCCCTGCAATTCCCTGAGCCACTTCCCTACGTCTCACTCGTCCACCATGGTGTTCAGCCTCGCCTTGAGCTCCAAGGAATGGAACTGGCCTTCCATGGACTTAGACCTCTGAATAAACCTTTGGAGCCTCCATGTAAACCTTTCCTCCTAAAATTGTTCTTGTTGGGTCCTTCAGTCACAGCAGCGAAAAAGCTGACCACAACAGCCAGGCTTTTGAGGCCCTTG
>PVKS010029637.1:0-25181 GCA_004027875.1 Aplodontia rufa | reverse complement strand
CTTCTCCTTCTCCTCCTCCTCCTCCTCCTCCTCCTCCTCCTCCTCCTCCTCCTCCTCCTCCTCCTCCTCCTCCTCCTCCTCCTCCTCCTCCTCCTCCTCCTCCTCCTCCTCCTCCTCCTCCTCCTCCTCCTCCTCCTCCTCCTCCTCCTCCTCATCCTCCTCCTTCTCCTCCTCCTCTTACTTATCAAGTCTTGAGCTGCTTTCATCCGCCATACCCTTCCACCATGATGCTGTGCTTCACCTCTGGTCCAGAGAAATGAAGTTGGCCATCTGTGAACTGAGACCTCTGAAACCATGACCCCCAAACAAACTTTTCTTCTCTGTATTGATCTTATCAGGTCTTTTGGCCACAGAGGGGAAAAAAAACCTGACTAAAGAAACTTCTGTGCTCAAGTTACTCTCCTGCCTTAGCCTCCCAAGTAGCTGGGACTACAGTAGTACATAGTTCAATACATGATATTTTAAAAGGGTCAGATAATATTGTATTTTTAAGAAATTAGGAAAAATAGACATCAGAGAGCACTCTATTTTAAATACAATTAGGAAAATTGAACATTAACTAGATATCAAGTCATTCAAGATTACTCTTAATCTATTACATATAATAACATTGTAGTTATTTTTAAATGGCTTTATTTGAGGGATACAGACTGGAGTGTCATGTAAAAACACATATGATGTCTATTATTTGTTTTGCAGTGACTCAGTAAAAAAAATGTAGAGCAGAATTAGATGCAACAAGAGCAAAATGCCAATCATAAGTATTGATAAGTAGTGTGGAGACAGTAGTCATAAGCATCTCTTCCAAGGTGTTTTGTTGTGAAGAGAGAAAGAGTAAAGGTGAGGCAGTTGGAAGGGATGAGGGACAAAGGAGAGTATGTATTTTAAATGATACTAAAACATGTTTGAATGCTGATGGAAATAAGCTAGTGGGTGGGGAGAAAGTGATGTAAGGAAGAGAGTAACTACAGGAACAAGGCAGCTACGGACGTGAGAAGGGACTGGATCCAGAACATAAGCAGTGGAGGTAACAGTCGCCTTTGTGCTTCATCCAGAGTCTAGGGAAGGTCCGAATCTGTGTGCAGACGGAGGGAGGTTCTTGGTGGAAGGAATACAGTGTTCCTCAATGACTGCTTCTCACTTGGTAAAATCAAAGAAAAGGCAAGATATGAGGTAGGACTGAGGAAACAGGGACAGAAAGAAGTTCAAAACCTAGAAAGTACTTTTTCATCAGATCTTTCTTCTAATGAGCCTCAATAAATGCAGTCATTTGGATGTACCACAGGTATTAGATGATTTTTTTTCTATTGTTTTAATTTATCCTGACTGAATAGAATCTGGCTACTGGACGATTCTGAGATAGACTCTGACAAATATACTTGCAAATAATGAAATGAAGGAAATAAGCAGATATTGGGGCACCTGGGCCATGGCGTGCTTGTGCCTGCTTCTCCTTTCAACGTTCAAACCTGTATCAGCTGCTCAGGTGGTGCAGTTCTACGTGGGTTTTTATAGAGTATACTACTTCAGTTTGAGTGGCTTTTCATGCTTTGGAGATGTGTGCTTTTATAATCACAGCAAAAGGAGAGGAGCATGATTAAAGGGAATATGTGAATGGCACAATGAAACTTCCTTAGCTGATCTGAATCTAGGCCGTGGTCACTATGAGCCACATGGCACAGATCACGTGAAATAATAATAGACGAACATACCATCCTGGGGAAGTGGGAGTTTGAAGTCCAATTAGACAGAACAATGTTTTTTCCTCATGTGTCACAATAATGCAAGTGGCTATGCTAAATAAATTCATGCTCTGTACCACTGTGGAAACTGAATTATTAATAAACCTCAGTGTTCTTCTTGCTTAGTTTAAGACACAGTAGACTAATAAATGGTGAGATCTTCAGCAAGATTATATTTCTACATGTATGTAACAAAATTCATTTGAACTACCTACTCCACGTGTGTCTTGTACAACTCCATATTGCTTTTGTCCATTTTCCAATTTAACTTGAAACTTCAGACCCTAGACTTGAAAGGAAGTAGGTCTTGAAATAACCTAAAATACTTTCTTATATGTTATGACTACTAATAAATTGTACATTCCTGCATTGCTTACAAAAATTTGGACTGAAATAATACAGATACAAATATTTGTTTTTACCTGTAATATTTACTAAATATCGACTCTCAAAAAATTATTTTAAGAAGAAAGAAGAAAAAAAATCCATATCCTTTTGATATGGATTAAGTATTTTGTTGCAGCTACATATGGTTTGAAGTTTCTTTAAAAGAAATAAAGGGAGGCAGCAGTGGTGGCTCAGTGGTTATGGAGCTTGCCTGGCATAAGCAAGGATGCAGGTTCAAACCCTAGCACCATGTACACAACTAAGTGTCAGAGCAACAAAACTACACGAAAAACTAAATAAAATTGATTCTCTCTTTCTCAATCTCTCACTGTCCTTCTCTCTTAGAAAGAAAGAAAGGAATTATTACTTGGATATTCCTGTTATTTTTACAGATAATTTTTAACATATTAAATAGTTTCTCTTTGAGGACTCA
The DNA here is from genome assembly GCA_004027875.1 of Aplodontia rufa. Taxonomy (NCBI): domain Eukaryota; kingdom Metazoa; phylum Chordata; class Mammalia; order Rodentia; family Aplodontiidae; genus Aplodontia; species Aplodontia rufa. Next base: position 22,619 of record PVKS010029637.1, on the reverse strand, counting down.
ATGAATAGTTGAAGAAAAAAGGATAAGTGTTAATTCCTGGGATCCCACAATAATTGCCTCCTTCATCCAGATGCTTTTAGTTTTCTATTAGCAGATTTTTTTTCATTATAGGAGATAGCTTATAGTTTTAGAAAAATTGTGCCTAAAACTTTGTAAAGTGCTATGTCAGTTTTTAAATTGAATGTGCATATATTATTCAATGCTAATTTGTCATACACTCTCTTTCTTTTCTTTTTGGCACTGGGATTGAACCCCAGGATTACCTTGCCACTGAGCTATACCCCCAGTCTTTTTTAGTTTTTATTTTGAGACAGGGTCTCACCAAATTGCTGAGACTGGCCTTGAACTTGCAATCATCCTGTTTCAGTGTCTCAAGATGCTAGGATTACAGGTGTGAGTTACCATGATGATATACATCCACGTACATATATAGCCACGTACACAGCTAAGTGTCAGAACAGCAAAGGCCATGTGGAAAACTCAATAAGAATTGATTCTCTCTCTCTCTGTCTCTCTCTCTCTCTCTCTTGTTGTCATTCTTGCTTCAGAAAAAAAAAGAAATAAAAAGGGTATGAGCATTATGTGAAGATTTTTATTTACAAAAAAAGTGCTTGTATTACTGTAAAAATAATTTATTACTAAGCTCTCTTTTGTGCAAGATTAGGATGGACTACTCATGAATACATATTAAAATTGAATAGTCCAAATTGACACCCATCATTTCTTTGTGATAGTTCAGTAAACATTTTTCTAATCTAGAAAAAATTAAAACATTTGTTGTTATTGATTTGTGGATTATATTTAAAATAGTACACTTGAGGAAATTTACTATAGTGTTGTGAAATATGGACTTACCAAAATTTAATCTGTCATAAGACTCTGCACCACTCTCACTGGTTTTGTTATCTGAGGTGCTGTCATCAGTGCCATTCATATAAGATGTGTTTGCCATTTATCCTAGAGTGCTCTAAACAAACCATAGCAAGATCGCTTTCAGAAATACACTGACAATGTGCATATGCTCAGAATTCAAGGCTTGCAGTGTATAATAAGAAAAATGTGCATCCATATGCTGCCAGTGAATACAATCCTGCTCTGTTCACCTTCTAAGCAGCTTGATGAACAGAATTTACAGCATGCAACAATTGCATGATGAAAGGTTATAAACCTTTTGGACTGAAAATACAGTGTCATGATTATGTGATAGCAACAATTATACAGTGAAATGCAGTGTAAAAGAGCAATACAAAGTCATACAATGATCTTTGCTGATCTGCATGCTGTAGCTTGAATATGTCCCCCATATAGTACACGTTGAAAATTTAATTCTAAGCATAAATATTGGGAGGTGTGGCCTAATGAGAGGTGGTTAGGCCATAAGGGTTCTGCCCTCATCATTATACCATTATTACAGAAGTTATTTCTTTATTATTAAAGACCAACATCAGCGGCTGGAGCAGTTGCTCAGTGGTTACTGCACTTGCCCAGCATGTGTAAGTGCACAAGTTCAAACCCCAGGACCCACACACACAATGAAGTGTCAGAGCAATGAAAGCCATGTGAAAAACTCAATAAAAAAATTGATTCTCTCTCTCTCACTTTCCTTCTCTCTTTAAAAAAACAAATAAAAATAAAAATGAAGACCAACACCAATTCATCCCTCTTCTTTCTGTCTTCATCTCTCTCTCTCTTTTATCATCCTTCTTTCACCCTTCAACCTTCTGCCATGGGATGACACAACAAGAAGATACTTGCAAGTAGCTGAGTCCTAGATCTTAGACTTCCAAAGCCTCTAAAACCATAAGCCAATACATTTCTGTTCATCATGTTATCCAGTCTTATGTTTTCTGTTATAATAGCACCAAATGGACTATAGCCCTCCCTTGAGCAATCTGCAGTGAATAAGCCAGCATATAGATTAATGGTCTCATTTCAAAGTTATTACATGGAAAACTGGAGTTCTGACATGCTAAATAAATTTTAAAAAGCAAACTGAAAAGAATAAATGGCATTTTGTTAACTTTCTTAACAAAGTAATGTAATGGACAATAGTTACTAGTTAATAATAATCAGTTAGATATTAGAGTTAAAAGCATCATAAAGACCCTGAAGCCAAGTCAAATTCACTTAGAACATTGCTAGGTAGGACTACTCTCCACTGTATACTGATATAATATATGTTTCTCTGTTCATTATTTTTAGCTTAAAAAGTATTTATATACATCCCAAAAAGATATGCATAAAAATTCAAGCATTTTAGATCTCATATGGCAAGTCTTCCTTACTTAGAAATTCTCATATAAACTGGATCCTTCATATGAGCAACCAATTTACATGTTGCTATGAAAATACAGTCAATAAACATCTTATTTACCAAAGTTTGGATATTAACAAACTAACTACTTAATTTCTTCCATTTGTTTTTGTCCTGTTTTCCTGATGATTTAATTTTATAGTACTATTTCGAAGTGTGATAACTTTTATTGCAGCCATACCATGAAAAAATGATATACAAGAGACAACTCTTGTATATTCAGACAACTGAATATTCACTAATATGGCAAATATGGAATAAATCCATATATGCAATTGTGAAATTTTATCTTTTTAACAATTAATAAAAGTTCATATACTTAATTAAGAAGTATGAGCAAGGGCTGGAGCGGCAGCTCAGTGGTTAAGGCACTTGACTGGCATTCGTGAGTACGAGTTTGAACCCCAGCACCGCGTACACAACGAAGTGTTGGAGCAATGAAAGCCACATGAAAAACTAAGTAAAGTTGATTTTCTTTTTCTTTCTCTCACTGTCTTTCTCTCTTTTTTAAAAAAAGAGTATGAGCAAAATTCAAGGGGAAATGAATATTCATTTATGTGTAGTCGAGTATGGTTGCCACATATATTTAGTGTTAATTTAAGTATTCTGAGTATTTTTCAAAAAGCTAAAAACATGACATTTTTCTGACCAAAAACATTGGAAAATTTTGTTCTCATCGTTATATGGTTTATGCTGAAGTCATGTCTTTAAATCATCTTAAAACACATTGTAGCTTTACATATAAAATTTACTTTCCTCCATGCTAAAGAAGTTAGTTTTTAACATCATTAAAATATCTAAATATGTAAGTTTTTTTATATGGCATACTGAAAATGGAGAGAATGTAAAAGTAAGATTTATAGGTTTATTAAAGTTTATGAAGGTGGGGACAAGGTTACAGTACTACTGGTAGTAGTAGTATCATCGGTGGAATGTATTAATAGTAGCAGATTGATGATGCTAATGAACTTCTTGCAATTCTACTTTTAATTAAAAACGGTCAAACCTACAGATATTACAGAATATCCATTAAACTCAAATTATATGATAAAGAAATCTTCTGGGATGTTAAACTGACAATAAAATCACCAAATATTAGATATTAATAGGATGTTAAGAGGTAATTGTTTCTACTCCATCACAGGAAGTTATTAGCATAGACTCAACAATTTGCAGAAAGAGTCAGAGCTGGAGCCTGACCAAGTGACTCACTCACTCAGTGAAAGCTACTACTTTCTTCTTTTTACAAATTTCTATTTATAATATTTAATAAAATTTCTATTTAAATTTTATCATGCAAAATATGTAAAATTCACAAAATGTCAATAAGGCTGTGAAAATCACCTGCATTTCCTGATATAAAGACCCAGCAGCTTATCTTAATTTCTTTCAATCATTATACCATAAAACTATACATTTATTTAGTGAGGTTATGCTAGAAGTAAGGTTGCATGACTGGTTTATTTCACTTATTGTTTCATTGTGATACATTCGTTTTCTCTTGTTGTGTAATAAATATCACAAAGTTAGCAGCTTTAAACAGCACATATCTCATGGTTTCTGTGGGTCACTAGTCAAGGTGCAATGGAGATGGATTCTTCCTGCAGGGTCTCACAAGGCTGCTGTGAGTTAGCTGGACTATATTTTCATCAGAGGGCTTGAGATAGAATAGGCTTCCAAGCTCTTTCAGGATTTTGGCAGAAATCATTTCCTTGTGACTATGGTTTTTGCTTTTGTTTCGTTGTTTTTGTTAGCTGGCTGGCTGCCTGCTAATGCTGCCCTAAGGTGAAATAGGCCAACTGTGTTTCCCAAAATCTACTTGTACTTCCTAGAGTCAGCCTGCTGTTTCTTGCTACTTGGTCTTCTCCAATATAACCACTTACTACATCAAGTATGCAAGCAGAGTCTGTCACCTCAGGGAAGACCCAGTTTCTCTTTCCCTGCCACCCACCTTTTCTTTTAAATGGTTTGGTTATACATAACATTAGGATTCATTCCGATATAATTACAAAAACATGGAATATAGTTTGTTTTAATTCAGTCCTCAGTACTTCCCTTCCCTATCTTTCTCCCTCATTCTCTTCTCATTGCTCTACACCACTAGTTGTTCTGCTATTCTTTTGTTTGTGGGCTTTTTTTTTTTGTTTTGTTAGTGGTTGAATAGACCAAGATTTGGCTCAAAGGGATTATAGTAAATTGGTCTCACTGGTATCTCTGAAAGTAGTGCTGATATTGGGATCAGCAGAGGTCACACACTGAATAAAATATTAGTATCCAGAAATCCACTCAACCCAGGGCTCTTAAGAAAAACAAGCTCACAAAGTAATCTTTCACTTAGGAAATCAAAACAATACTGATAGAACAATATGAAACAATATGAAACATTGAACAATACAAACAATATGAAAAAGCAAGAGAACAAATCAGCCCAAACACCCATAATGCCTCAAAAACAAATATCAATGACATCACAATGTAAGAAATGTCAGAGAAGGAATTTAGAAAATTCATATTTAAAGTATTCTATGAACTATAGATGATGTAAGGAAGGAAATAAAGGAAACAGAGGAAGTAAAACATCGCTTCATAAAGAGAGATTCTGAAAAAGAATCTGATGGAAATCATTGTAATGAAGAAATTAATAACCCTAATTAAAATTCAATGGAAAGTATCACAAATAGATTAGACTACTTTGAAGACGGATTTTTCAAGCTTCAAAGTATATAATCTTGAAAATAAAGACTACCATAAGCAAAATATAATAAGAGATCATGAGTAGAATATTTAAGACATCTAGGATAGCATTAAGAGCCCAAAATTAAGAGATATTTTGATAGATGAAGGCTCTGAAACACAAACTAAAGGAATGTATAATCTTTTCAATGAAATAATATCAGAAAATTTTCCAAACATTAAGAATGAAATGGAATTTCAAATTCAGTAAGCGAATAGGACTCCAAATATACGAAATCACTATGACCCCCTCAAGGCATATTATTATGAAAGTACCTAACACACAGAATAAGGATGGGATTTTTAAAACTGCAAGATAAAAATGACAGATTGCATTTAGAGTTAAACCAAACTTGATTTCAACTGATTTTTCAACCCAGACCCTAAAAGCAAGGAGATATTAGAATTAAGTTTCAAAATTGAAGATGACATAAATATCTTCCATGATAAATAAAAGGTAAAATAGTTCATAACTAGAAAGTCTGTACAACAAAACATACTCAATAAAATGTTTCATGATGAAGAAATTATACATAAAAGGAAAGCCTTCATTAGGAGGCTATTAACTAGAAGAATATCAATTAAAAGAATCAAATCCAATTTAAACATTATAAGTCAAAATGGCAGAAAAAATGTCTCTCAATAACAACTTGAGGGGCTGGAGCAGTGGCTCAGTGGTTTCGGCGCTTGCCTGGCAAGCACGAGGACCCAGGTTCAAACCCCAGCACCATGTACACAATTAAGTGTTGGAGCAACTAAGGCCATGTGAAAAACTAAATAAAGTTATTTCTCTCTTTCTCTGTCTTTCTCACTGTCCCTCTCTCTTTAAAAAAAATAATAATAACTTGAATGTCATTGCACCTCTTCAATCAAAAGACACAGGTTGGCAAATTGGAATAAAAAACAGGACCCCAAAAAATATGCTAAGTGGAAGAGATTCACCTCATAGGCAAAGACATCCATAGACTGTAGGTGACAGAATGGGAAAAAGTATACCACTTACAAACATGGTTCTCATAAACAAGCACGGGTTACTAATCTCATATCAGATAAAGTTGATTTCAAGATTAAACTAGTCGGTAGAGACGAAGAAGTACTTAAAGGAATTATACATCAACATGATATAATGATTATATTTATGCCCAAACAATGAAGCATCTATGTACGTCAAACAAACCATTCTCAATTTTAAGCACCAAATCAATCAAAATGCAACATTTCTGGGTGTTTTTAACACACCTGTTTCATCACTCAATAGATTATCTAAAGGAAAGTAGTAAAAACTCTATAGAGGTATACCATACAATCAGTAATTTGGACCTAACAGATGTCTTTAGAATGTTTCATCCATCAGAAAAGAAAATCATCTTCTTCTCAGTGACACACAGAACATTTTCTAAAATAGATGATACTTAGGACACAAAGCAAATAGTCAAGTACAAAAAAAAAAAGAAATAATGCATTGCATTCTATTAGATAATAAGAGAATGAAACTAGAGATTGATGATAAGATGAAAAATAGAAGTCACTCTAAAACCTGGAGATTAAGTAAAGCACTCTTGAATGATAAATGGTAGCAAAGAAAATTAAAAAAAAAAATAAAGATAAAGGAGAAGAGTGATACAACATATCAAAATCTGTGGGATAGCGTGGTATAATGATTGAAAGAAATTAAGATAAGCTGCTGGGTCTTTATATCAGGAAATGCAGGTGACTTTCACAGCCTTATTGACATTTTGTGAATTTTACATATTTTGTATGATAAAATTTAAATAGAAATTTTATTAAATATTATAAATAGAAATTTGTAAAAAGAAGAAAGTAGTAGCTTTCACTGAGTGAGTCACTTGGTCAGGCTCCAGCTCTGACTCTTTCTGCAAATTGAGTCTATGCTAATAACTTCCTGTGATGGAGTAGAAACAATTACCTCTTAACATCCTATTAATATCTAATATTTGGTGATTTTATTGTTAGTTTAACATCCCAGAAGATTTCTTTATCATATAATTTGAGTTTAATGGATATTCTGTAATATCTGTAGGTTTGACCCTTTTTAATTAAAAGTAGAATTGCATGAAAGGTATTTATTTCATCTTCAACTTTAAAGTTTGAGTTTTCTGGGTATAACGTTCTTGGTTGGCTCCATTATCTTGCAGAGCTTGGTACATATAATTCTAAGCCCTCCTAGCTTTTTGTGTTTGGGTTGAGAAGTCAGTTGTAATCCAGGTTGGTTTACATCTAAATGTGTCCAGTCATTATTCTCTTGCAGCTTTAAATTTTTCTATCCTTATTCTGTATATTAGGCATTTTCATTGGAATGTGTCTTGAAGTGGATCTATTGTGATTTTGGTTATTTTAGTCTCATATGCATCTTTATTTGAATTTCCATCTCCTTCCTAGGTTTCAGAAAATTTTCTGATATTATTTCATTGAAAAGATTGTGCATTCCTTTAGTCTGTGTTTCAGAGCCTTCATATTTGAAAATGGCTCTTAAATTTGGGCTCTTAATGTTATCTCAGATTTCTTGAATATACTTTTCATGGTCTTGCAACATCTTTTCTTTCTGATTAACTTTTTTCAAGATTCTATACTTTGTTTTTGAGGTCTGGAAAATCTATCTTCAAAGTGGTCTAATCTATTCATGATGTTTTCTGTTGAATTTTAAATTTGGTTTACTGAGTCTTTCATTCCAGGATTTCCATTTGATTTTTTTTCAGTATCTCTGTTTATTGAAATAATCTTCCTTTTCTTGTATTTTCTTTTTAATTTCACTCCTAATATCTTCTTTTAGCTCATAGAACATTTTAAGTATGAACTTTCTAAATTCTTTCTCTGACATTTCCTCCACTGTGGTGTCAATGGAGCAATTTTTTTAAAAGCATTATGGGCTATTTGGGGTGGTTTGTTCCCTTGCTTTTGCATATGTTTATATGTCTACCCATATAAACAGTTCTCACTTCTTCTTTTAAGAGAGGCACTACTTTGTGAGCTTCTTTCTCTTAAGATCCTTGGTTGGGTGAATATCCAGATATTAATATTTTAAGTCAATGTATGACTTCTGTTGATGGCAATATAAGCACCACTTTAAGAAATGCCACTGAAACCAATTTACTATAATGTCTGAAGAGCCAAGCCTTATACAATTTAACCTCATGAAAAACAAAAACTTGCGGCTATTGCTTTCCAAGTTGCTTCAAATCCAGATAAAAACTTATAATAAAGTTCCAGAATAAATAAAAATTTAGTTTTTTAATTTAGTAAAATTACTATAACCTTAAATAAGATATAAAGGTGGGTGGATTTGTCATTCTAAGAATCAGAAGCTGATGCTTGAAGGGTACAGTGTTGCGGGTTGTTTTCTTCTATTGGGTACAGCATTTCAGGATGCTGTCTCTGGAGTGTCCTTGTGATTGCTGTGAGTCACTGTGTAGCTGTTCCCTTCTACAGGGTTCTTTTTATGTTGGTGAAGATCCCAGTGACTGTCTGTGAGTGCATAAACTCTGGTTTGGGGTTTTCCAATGTTGTTCTGTGTTGCACAAGTATTTCTCTGATACCACTCTCCAGTGTACTGTAGTGAAGGGAATCAGAATGTTCACCTTGACTCTAGTTTCCACTGTTACAGGTTGTGAGTGGCAGGCATGATCTTAGGTCATGCTGGGTGCCAGCTGAGAGCAGCCATTTCCTGTTGCCTTGGCTCTGGTAATTTTCTGCCTTAATGGAGCTTTCTCTAATTATGTTTGCAGGTGCCTTCCACTTAAGTTTCCTGAGGTATTCAGGGAGTTTATCCTAAAATCCTTCTGTCTGCAACTGCCACCATCCAGGAATGAGGTCCCTATGTTACTGGATATTCAGGCAGCTTCCCTTTGGTAGCATCCCATGGATGGTCCCTAGGCTTCCCACAGTGCTTTCCTGCAGTGTCAGTGGTCAGGGCTGGTGCAGTCTTGATTCAACCACTTTCTTCTACTGGGGGTCTAAGCTGCTTTGTTGTTCTGAGTCAAGATGATGTGCACAGAGCTTTTTTCCCTTGCCTGGGTCAGGGAGGCTGAGCAGAGCTTTGGGTTAAGCGGACTTCCTGACATAAGTCTGCACCACGCACACTCCCATTGTTCATGGGGAGAAGGAGGGGTTTCATCAGATTTTGGCTAGTAGTGATCTTTTAGAAGTTCTTTCTGGCCAGATTCTTTTTTTGTTTGCTTGTTTTTGTTTTTAATTGGTTCCACATCAACTTACATAAGGAAGGGATGGGTTGGTTCAGTAATACAAGCATACATATTGACAGAGTTGCTTTAACCTGATCTTTGTCCAGGACCTACCTCCCCGTTCCCAACTCCCCAAACTCATGGGTCCTCTGTAGTTCCCCCAAGTTACAGAAATTAGTGACTATATACATATAATTTGCATATTGAGATCACTAGATTTATATGCCTATCTGGATATATTTGGGGTTCTCATAGGAGTCAAATGTGCTCTACAGTATTGAACACCCCTCTTGTCTACCCTTCCTCCCTTCCTTCCTTTTCTTTCCTCCCTGCCCCATAGCTATAGTTCCCACAGCTAACGTGTTACTTCAGATTGGGTGGGTCCATTAAATAAACTTGACTAATTTTCATCCTATGAAATCTTAGGTTTCACTCTAGCTTCAACATATAAGAGAAAATATTTGACTCTTAAACATTTGGCTTATTTCACTCAGCAGGATTTTTTTCCATTTCCATCCATTTACCTGAAAAAGTAATGATATCATTCTTTCTAATAGCTGAGCACTACTCCGTTGTATATATAAACCACAGTTTTTGGATCCATTCATCCAGTGAGAGGCATCTAGGTTGCTTCCATAATTTTGCTAATGTAAATTGAGCTGTGACAAAATACACTATATCTCTGTATTGAGTTGATTCCAGCTCTTCTAGAAAAATACCTAGGAGTGGGATAACTAGATTATATGGTTGTTCTATTCCTAATTGTTTGGGGAGTCTCCACACTGCTTTCCAGAGTGATTGTACCAGTTTACAATCCAACCAACAGTGTTTTAGTTTTCCTTTCTCCCCACGACCCCTGCAGCATCTATTATTGTTCATGTTCTTCATTTTTGTGTGGTCAGATTCTTCAGAGGATCCATTTTGGGGGACTTCCTTCTGGTTTAATTTGCAACTGTCTGGGCATGGGAAGATGCCATGTTGATTTAAGATGCCATGACTGGTTGATTGGAGGCTTCACAGGATGTACACAGACCTCAGACTCAGTTTTATTTTTATGATTTGATTTTAAGCTGTTTACTCTGTTTTTGTTTTTGTTTTAAGGAAGAGAGGGACAGTGAAAGAGAGAGAGAGAGAATCCATTTTTTATTTAGTTTTTCGTGTAGTTTTTGTTGCTCTGACACTTTGTTGTGTATATGATGCTGGGGTTTGAATCTGTATCCTCACTCATGCCAGGAAATTGCTGTTACCACTAAGCCACCATTCCAACCCTGTTTTCTGTTTTAAGAATCTTGATGTTCCCCAGACACTTTTGTTTTTGTCTGCCTTTGTAAATGTTTTTAAGTGGGTGAGCTTAAGAGTAGTTATGCTCCCTCTTTTTCTCTCTGTTGTACTTCCCCCTTCCCATACTCTGGTTCAGGTTCAGGGTTGGGAAATTCTGCTCCTATACTCTGATAACCCATCTTCAAGTCTTCTGGGTCTCTGAATTTATAATATTGAGTCCTAGAGCATTTATTTTGTCACCCAATTATGCTTTTCCTTTGCTGCTTCTTTTCTATAGTGTGAGATCAGGACTTGCTGCCTAGGTCACTTCCACCATCTTCTGATCCCCCAGTTCCTCTTTTAAGAGGTTTACCTGATGGAGTTGGATCCACTCAAAATTATCTCCTTTTTGATTAACTCAAATCAGAGCCTTAACTGTGTCTGCAAGATCCCTTCATATTTGCTATCTTCTCATGATTAGTTGCAAGTCCAGGTCCCATGAGAACTCAAGGGAGAGGATTATTTAGCATGTGAACCCCTGGGACAAGAATCATGGGGGCCACACTAAGGTTTATTCAGCATGTACTTATCATTTAGTTCCTTAAGAAATTATAATTTTGAAGGTAAGCCTGTATAATTTTACATGCTTTCAAGTTGCCATATCAGAGAAAGTTACTAAAAAACATTAAAAGTATCACTTCAGGAATGGAGGCATCACTCAGCAGTTACAGCAGTTGCCTGGCATGCATGAGGATGCAGGTTCCAACCACAGCACTACATACACAATGAAGTATTGGAACAAAAAAAGCCACATGAAAAACTAAATAAAGTTGATTCTCACTGTCCCTCTGTCTCTTAAAAAAAAATCACTTCAGAGATTATTAGGTACAAAGTAAAATGACAAGTTTTCAGTTAAAACTTGGTGGATAGTAACCGTAACTGACCATCAAATTCAATAAACAGGAATAATCCCTATTTTGTCCCTTGTTGAAGACATATTGCCTATTTATGCCATAAAACCACATGAAGTTTTATTTTTGCAGATCAAATGAAATATAGAAGACAGAAGTGACTAAATATCAACAATTTGTATAGTCAGTCTAATTGGGGAGAGGACCAACATCTTGAGAAACGACGCCCTGGACTGTTACAAAATGTTGATATTATTAAAGTCAAAATTAAAAGTTGGGAAACTGCTAATTAAAGTACACTAAACTGACATCACCACTCTTTGAGCATGTGAAATTCTTAATTGGATTCTGGATTTTTAAAACTGTTCTTTTATTATTTTTATTTTTGAACAACCATACAAATTTTTAACAAAATAATATAAAATGTGTGTAGTTTCTGGATACTAGATTTACCCCCAGGAGTGCCCCCCCCAAATTCCCCACCCATATCCCTCCCTTTCCTTACCCATAATATCTCTAAAAAAATTAGGCTGTATAACATTACACCTTATCTGCATTTAACACATGATAATAAACCAACTTTCTAAATGGCCAGGGTCTAGTTCCAATCTCCACAAATGAGTGGAGACATTCAACCCTTGGTTCTCTGTTAATACTGTTTTTAAAACAGTTCAGAAACTAGACAAATTTGAAGATGGAGTATATATTAAGTAAGCATTTCATCAAAGTTAAATTTCTTGAATCCAGTAATTGTATTGTAATGAAAGAGAATGGCCTAATTTTTTTTATTTTTGAACAACCATACAAGTTCTTAACAAAATAATATAAAAGTGTATAGATTCTGGATATTACAATTACCCCCAGGAGTGCCCCCCCAATTAACCACCCTTATCCTTCCCTTCCCCTTCCCACAATATCTCTAAAAAAGGATTATGTTGTATAGCATTACATCTTATCTGGATTTAACACATGATAATAGACCAACTTTCTCACTGTCCAGGGTCTAGTCCCCACCTCCACAGATGAGTAGCTGTTAGGGGGAAAATTAACCCAGAGAATGACCTAATTTTATTCCATATTTTATTGGTGCATTATAGTTGTAGGTGTTTATGAGATTTGTTGTTGCATATTCATATGGTAGTTGAAAGACCCTTGAGAAGATATTTGGTAAAGTTTTGAAAATGTTAGTGTAAGAGAGAAGGAGATCCTTATTGTATTGTACTGTATTGCACTTACAATGAAAAGATAATAGAAAGGGATCCTAATAAGTTTGCCAATCTGACAGGGAAGAATTCCAAGAAGAATTTGAAAAGGTGAAATGAGCTGCTTCTCTTTGCTTGCTTGTATGCCCCCAAAATTTCACATATATATGTAAAATATATAAAACAATATTTATAATATATAATAAATACATATATACATACATATACACATATCTTGAAGCTCTAAACCAGTTACTGGTAAATTTGACATCATTTGAAAATGTTGTCTGCAAATGTAATCAAGGTGAGTAAAGTCATTAAGATTGGCCCCAACTCAGTATGACTGATGTCTCCATAAGACAAGGAGAGATATACATGGACAGAGAGAATGCCTTGTTACAACAGAAGCAAAGATTAAACTATTTAGTTTGCATATGAAAGCAAGTTGGCCATGGTGTTTACTATCTCTAAGAACTGGCTAGCCCTGGGAGGGCCAATATCTCCCAAGTCAGAAAAGTCTCATATGCCAAAGCATCAGTGTAAAGAAAATAGAAAAACATAGGACAGGAGGCTGTTCAGGTCACCACTGGCACCATGTCAGTGGATCCTCTTAGGCATTCAGTTCACTGAAGCCTACTGATGACTTCAGTCATAGGCACTATGTGATGGATATCTCATGTGACACCCAAGCAAAAAAACACCCAACTGTTCCCAGGCAACCCAGAGAACCATGAAAGATAATTTAAAACAGCATTTTTAAACCACTGGATTTTGGGATGTACACATTCTGGCAATAGACAAGAATCTTTGTGTGACTACATGTATATGTATAACCACCCAGGCAGGAGTGGAAGACACACAGAGGAAATGTGGCAAAATATTAACAATTAATTAATCTAAGAAAAGTATTTAGGAATGTTCTTTGCAATATTCTAGAATCATTTCCATGTTTTGAATTCTTTTATATTGAAAGTCAGAAAAACACTGACAAATACAGAAAAAATATATATAAAACATGGATGTGTTTCCAAACTATTTTATACAAACCTGAAGAAAGAGCTTAGACTTTTTGTAGGGTTGATGATTATTATATGGGGAGAATAGTAGCCCCATTGTGGGTGAAGTCTGGATAATTAGAGTCCTTTTTCTCTAAACTGTGAGAAAAGAGACAAGAAGCTCTGTAAATAAAAGAAATGTGAAAGTATTACCAGGACTAAAAATATTCTCACATTAGGCTACTTCCAGATATCTGTGAATTATTGTTATTTTCTCCCAGAGGATAAAAAGTATTCTTACATTTTTATAATTGGAAAATAAAAAAGCTTCTAGCTTTCAATAAAGAATACAAGAAATATGTTGGCTCATAAAACAGTCCAGAGATGAGGGAGGCTTCATATAAAGCTCACCATATTTTTAAAAGCATATCAAAAGAGACAAATAATCTTTTCTGCCCTTTCTCTCAATCTTTCTCAATACCAGCTTTATCCTAACCCTGATTCAAAGTGGTAGCCAATGGATCCAAAGGCCACGTATTGTTCTCAGTCCTTCATGAAAAACAGGTGTCTTTAAAAACCTTATGTTCACTAAAACTAAATGTTCACCAAGCACACAAGGCCCCAGACCATAACTACATCCAGAAGATGGAATGTATTTATCACCTCTGTCTTAAATATGTGTATTTTAGTCACTTTTTTCACTGCTGTGATCAAAGGACCTGACAAGAACAATTTTAGAAGGAAAGTTTATTTTAGGGGTCACTGTTTCAGAGGTCTTAGTCCATGGAAGGCTGAGTCCTTTCTGCAGATTTGAGGTAACATGTACAGCATGGTGGCAGACACGGCTATAAAGGGAGCTCAAGTCATCACATCAGGAAACAGAGCAGAGAGAAGGCAGTGAAACTCCAGGTCATACACAGAATATATACTCCTAAGGCATGCCCCCCAGTGACCCACCTCCTCCTGCCATGCCCTTCCAGCCTATAGCTGCCAGTTAATCCCTATGAGGGTATTAACTCTATGATAGGGTTAAGGTCTTTAAAACCCAACCATTTCACCTCAGCATTCCCAAATTGCCACACTTGAGCTTTTGGGAGACACCTCACAATTCAAACCATAACAATGTGACTTTCTCGATGAGTCAGGGGTGGAATTAATATTTCTGATATCACTGAAATGAGACAGATCTGGGAATTTTAAAAGAGAAATTATCAGTAGCTTGGGCAACTAACCAATTACCACCACAGCACATATGCTGTCTCCAGTTCTCACCTATTTGTTTCTGTACTGCTTCTTTTTTCCCTCAGGTCAACAATTGACCCTTTGAAACTACTTCTGAGTTTTTAGCACTTTATTTTGAGAGAAAAGCCAGACTTATATTGGAAGTTCCTTGTTTCAAGTTAAATTTATAGAAAATGTTTATTGCCTGGCATAATCTGAGTCAGTAATATAACTAAAAAAATGTTTTCAAGGCCTTGAGGATGTATAAATAGCATGTATCTGGTGCACCAGTTTGGTTTGTGGTGATTGAATATAACTTAGAGAGTTTTTGAGAAGGGCAATGTATTCAACCAATAGTTCACTCCAAGTTTCATCATAGATGCAGCATTGACTATATAGCTTTAATATGGTATGATAGTTGGGCTCAAGATGACCCACAATGTTCCTCAATTTTTGGCATCCTACCATATATAATCCCCTACCACAGTGAAATAGGTCTGGTCTATGTGAGTACTTTGGAAGTGACTGCCATTGAAGGATGTGTAATGAAAGGCACTGTAATGTTTACCTTATTCCTTTGAACTGCACACTGAAGGAGATGTCGGGTACCATGTCATTAGGACACAAAAACAGACTTAGAGGCTCACATGGAGGCTCCCATGAAGCATTAGTTCAAGATCTATTCTCATCATGGTAGTCCTGAGGTTCAGCATTTTTCAAAATAGAACCTTAAGCCCCAATTAGGGATTCAGGTGATTATGGTCTCAACCAATATCTTGACTACAGCAAAACTTGTTATGCAGCAATAGATGGCCCACACATGTTTATATTCTCTATTCTGCCAAAGAAAATCACTTTAGTACATGCGTGTGTGTGTGTCTGTGTGTGCTCATGTGTACATGCATGCATATGCATATGAATTTTGTTCTGAATTAGGTATTATACTTTACTAAGTGCTTTTTTGAAGTCAAATGAGACTAGTTTTCTTAACTAGTAATTACTGAAGTATCTTTTTTAATGATAATTAACTAGTACATATATATATATATATATATATATATGCATATTTCAATTATTTTCGCCAACTGTATGATGCAGGTTATTAAGGAAGAAACTAAGGCTTAAAGAAATTAGGGATATATTCAATTTCACCCAGCTGGCAAGTAACAGTCCAAGGATTCAAGACCATATTATTTTACCTCAGTGACCATGTTTTCAGTCATCATATTTTAAAGAGATTTATCCCTGGTCTCAATGCTAAATGTTCATGATTTACTATGTAATTAGGAATGGTGGTATTTTATTTAAGGTTTTGTATTATTCTCATGGAAATGATTGCACTCTCTATCATATATACTGTATTTTGACATTTGGGTGTCAGAATGATGATAGCTTCATAAACCAAATTGAAATGTTATTTCTCTTTGTCTAGATCTGCACTAATTTATAGGGTGAAGATCATATATTCTTGTAATATATGAAAAATGTATCTTGAAAGCAAGGAATCAAACTATTTGCTTTCAGAATTATTTTGAGAATATTCTTAAATTAACATATATTGTTTTTAAAGAACCACAAATTTACATATGAAGGTTTTTAAAGAAATTATTTGAAAGCTAGTTTGACAAATTAATACCCTAAAACCTTCAAATACTTTATTGTATAATTCCTATAAACAAGACTTGCCTGCTATATAACCATGCTACAACCATCAAAATCAGGAAATTAGCACTGATAAATTTTTCCATCTAATGCTCAGACATGAGTCAAGTATTTCTCCTTGATTTTCAAATGTCTCTTGTACAAAATGATTCAGTTTATAATTACTGAACATACTTCACTTCTATATCTCTTTAGTCCTCTTTGATCTGGAAAAGTTCTTTACTTTTCCATAGATCTTCATGACCTTGATATTGCTAAAGTTGGAAATTATTTTGTAGACTATCTGTTAATTTGAACTGGTTTGATGGTTGCTCATAATTAGATACAGATTGTGGATCTTTGGTGGGAATATGACAGAAGTAGCTATAACCTCCTCTTTGCATCCTTTTATGTAACTCATGATTTCGAATTTTGCCATTACTAGTGATGGTTCACCTTGACTCTTTGATTAAAATGATCCTTGCCAGGATTGTCCATTGCAAAGTTGCCCTTTTCTTTTTGAAATAAATAAATATTTTGTGTGGGGATATCTATAAGTTTTGTAAATATCACATTCTATATCTTACTTAGAATTAGCTAAATAATTTATTTCTGTATAGATTCATGATTTCCCACTTTGTTGAGTGGATTACAAATCCATTATTATCACTATTTGATGGCTCATGCTGGATCTGATGTGATTAATTGGGGCCTTTTCACACTGAATTTTATGTCTTTTGATGTGCCCTCTTCATTCTTTGGGCATTTCTTTGTCCTTGGCATAAGATATTCCAGATTCATTTCACAATTTCCTTCCTTCAGGCAAGATACTAAAATTATGTCCTGGAATATTGGTTACTTCTAGCAGAAATGGCTTTGAGAAGCCACAATCTAAGCTCTAGGTTATTTATGTTATCAGTGTCACTGATCCCAGACAGGAAGAGGAACAAGGAAATATACATGTCTATACACACAGATGTGTGTGTACACACATACACACAATTTACATCTATATTTCATTTTTTATGTATCTAAAGATTGAGAAACCTTAGCTTACACTGATACATCCAGTTTTAATTTAATACCACAGGATTTATTTTAGTTTTCTCCTTATCCATATTTTTATCTCCCTTCTACAATACTGAAGAATATAACTCCCATGATGCTTAACACATTTCAATCTCTATACATAACCAAAATCCGATTTTCCTGTCACTCCCTCTTTCACATAGATGCATTCCTCTCCCTTCTTGGATTTTGTTCCTCATAATATCCACCCCTCCCATATCCCTAGCATGAATGACCATTTCATTCGATTTTGAGGCCCTCAGTGTGTAATGGCCTCTAACCCAGCTTTGGCCATGTTAGGCCATCCTTCTGTGTAGACACTCTTCTTGTATTTCCTGAGTTGTATTTCCTGAGTTGTGATACAACACAAGGCCACATTCCCTTGAAGAGACATTCTCTCACCCTGCTTAGGTTCTGAATTCCCACACATGGTTATCTCTAAATCTGCTTGTTAACACCTTGTACTGGACTACTCCCCTTTCCACTTCACTACAGACAACTCCCTTTCTCTACCCCACCTAATGGCCTTGGGACATATTATTTGTGAAAGGAAGGGAATGGACAAGATAGAACATGGTGAGGATAATTTTGAGAAATAACTGATTTTCAATCTCCCAAACTCTTACTAATGTTGTCTAATATTTAATTATGAAGTTTATTTTATTTTATTTTTCTTTATTAAGATGAGTAGATTTACAATCATAAATGCATATAAAGTAATAATATGCCATGCATTTGATCATAAACCATAGTTACCCCACCTTGTCCCCACCCCAGTCTCTTGATTCTTCTATATTATCATCTAACAAATATAATTGACTATATAGTTATATATATAAAATTGTGAATTTTGCAGAATTAAATGATTGCATACATAATATTTGACTTCTGAGGGGGTAAAGAGTATACTACATTGTTGGTTGTCTCCCTAGATTCTTCCCTAGATTCCCTCCCTCTCCTGTTGCCTTTCCTCTCCCTCCCCCTTCCCTAAGTTGACTATGGTTCCACTGTATTTATGTGTTGCTATGCCTTTGGTGGGTCTAATATATGAGTTTGACTACCTTTCACATACACCTGGGCTTAGCTCCAGCCTCCACAAATGAGTGAAAACATTTGACCTTTGACTCTGTGGGTTTGGATAACTTCGTTTAGCATGATTTTTTCCATTGTCATCCATTTACATTCAAAGGCCACAATATAGTTTTTTCTAGTAGCTGAGTAGAACTCCATTGTACATGTACACTATAGCTTTTGGATCCATTCATCCAGTGAGGGTCATCTGGGTTGGTTCCATAATTTAGCTATTGTAAATTGAGCTGCTATGAACATGAATTTTGCTGTGTTGCTGTAATGTGCTGATTCTAACTCCTCTTGGAAAACACCCAGAAGAGGGGTTGCTGAATTGTATGGTGGATCCACCCCTGCTTTCCAGAGAGACTGCCTGGACCAGTCTACAGTCCCACCAATAGTGTACTAATGTTCCTATCTCCCCACAACCCCTCCAGCATCTGTTATTGTTTAAATTTTTCAACTTTGCAAGTCTTACTGTGGTGAGGTGAAATATTAATGTAGGTTTTTTGTTTGTTTGGTTATTTATTTATTTTTAAAGAGAGAAAGACATAGAGGGAGAGATAGACAAAGAGAATCAATTTTATTGAGTTATTTCACATGGCTTTCATTGCTCAGGCACTTAGTTGTGTACATGGGTGCTGGGGTTTGAACCCATGTACTTGTGCATGCTGGGCAAGCACCATAACTGCCAACACACCGCTCCAGCCCCCTTAATGTAGTTTTGATTTCCATTTCTCTAATTACTAGTGATTTAGAACACTTTCCCATGTATTCGTTGACCTGCTCAATGTCCTCTGTTGAGAAGTACCTTTTTAGCTCTCTGGCCCATTTACTGATTGGATTGTTAGTGTTTTTGATTTGAAGTTTTCTGAATATTACTCTCCTGTCAGAGGAATCACAGACAATGATTATCTCCCATTCTGTAGTTTGTCTCTTGACAGTTTTGATCAATTCCTTGGCTGATTAGAAGTTTTTCAATTTAATGGCATCTCACTCATTGATTTCTGACTTTAATTCTTTCACTTTAGGAACGTTATTGAGAAAGTATTTGCCTGCTTCCAAATGCTGGATTGTTGGTCCTATTTTTTCTTCTAGCACTTGAATGGTAGCTGATCTAATTCCTGGTTCCTGAATCCATTTTGATTTGGTTTTTGTGCAAGGTGAGAGATAAGGATCTAATTTTTATTTCCTCCAAAACCTGTCCAGTTTATCCAGCACCATTTTTAATAGGCTATCATTCCTCCATGTAATATTTTGACCCCCTTTGTCAAAGATCAGATGTTTATAGATTTGTGGGTTTGTCTAGGAGTCTTTCATTCCATTGGTTTTTATTACTATTTTGATACCAGGACATGCTGTTTTTGTCACTACAGCTCTATAGTATGGTTTTAGATCTGGTATTGTGAAGGCACCTGTTTTGTCTTTCTTGCATGGTAACATTTTGGCTCCTCTGGGTTTCTTTTTATTCCAAATGAATTTGAGATTGCTTTTTCTTTATCTTTAAAGAATGATATTGGTATTTTAATGGGGATTGTATTGAATCTGTATAGCACTTTTGGCAGAATGGCCATTTTAATGATAACAATTCTGTCTAACCAAGAGCATGGAATGTCTTTCCATCTTCTCAGATCTTCTTTAATTTCTGTCTTCATTGTTTGGTAATTTTTATTGTAGAGGTCTTTTACTTCCCTTGTTAGATTATTTGCAAATATTTTATTCTTTTAGAAGATATTGTGAATGGGACCAAATTCCTTATTTCTTCTTCTGCCCTATTAATGTTGACATAGAGGAAAGCTCTTGATTTATGTGTGTTGATCTTTTAGCCTTCTACTTTGCTAAATCTGTTTATAAGCTCAAGCAGGTATCTGGTGAAGTGCTTTGGATCTTCCAGATATAGGATCATGTCATCAGCAAAGAGAGATAGTTTAACTTCCTCTCTTCCAACTCTTATTCCTTTGATTTCCTTCTCTTTCCTAACGGCTCCAGCTAAGGGTTGAGGACTATAATGAGTGAAAGTAGTGAGAGAAGGCAGCCTTGTCTTATCCCTGAGTTTAGTGGAAATTCTCTCAGCTTTTCTCCATTTAGTATTATATTAGCTGAGGGTTTGGCACATATGAACTTTACAAAGTTAAAAAAAAGTTCCTTTGATCCCTATCTTCTCTAGAGTTCTGAGTATAAGTGTTTGCTGTATTTTATTGAAGACTTTTTCTGTATCAATAGAGTTGATCATATGGTTTTCTTCCTTAATTCTGTTCAAGTGATGAATAACATTTACTGACTTGTGTATGTTGAACCAGGCTTGCATTCCTGGAGTGAAGGCCACTTGATCGAGATGAATTATCTTCTTGATGTATTTTTGAATGTGGTTTGCAAGAACTTTATTAAGAATTTTTCATCAATGTTCATCAGGAATATTGGTCTGTAATTTTCATTTTTTAACGTGTATTTGTTGGGCTTTAGTATCAGAGATCTGATTTTCCGCATAGAAAGTGTTTGGGAGAGTTCCTTCCTTTTCAATTTCTTGGACTAGCTTAATAAGCAATGGTGTTAGCTCCTCCTCATAGGTGTGGTAATAGTCATCAGGGAATCCATCTGGTCTTAGTTTTTACTTCTTTAGAAGGCTTTTAATTGCTAGATGGATTTCAATGCTTTGTTATTGGGCCGCTTAGTATTTCAATATCTTCCCTAGTCAATTTGGGATGTTGTATATGTCTAGACATTTGTCCATGTCATCCAGGTTATCCCATACTTGAAACAGGTGTTTGCTTGCTAACAAAGTGTGAAAGCTATCAAGGAAGAAAACTGCTAATCCGATTGCTCCTATAGACGTTAATCAAAACTGTAACAGCTATAGCTGACATTGTCTGGTGTATGTAGTTGCTGCACTTATTCTACCCCCTATACCCTGAGGAATTGGAAAGCCTAAAGGTCTGCATTACTTCATGGATTGGGGTGCCAGCCATTGAACTGTACTAGCCAAATTGTACCCCAGCCCAACTAAGAAAAGAGATAAAGAGCTCTGATACCATCAACAAAGCCCTCAAGAGAATTATTCAGTGTCGGACCTCAAACCACACTCCCTGTAACTGAAAATGGGATAAAGGGAAATAACCCTCCACCTCAACCCCACGGGTGCCCATCCAAGGTGTCCTTGGTAGGGGTCCTAGATGAAAACCTAGAAAAATGTATCAACAATGTGATTAGTAATTCAATTAAAAAATTAAAAGAAGATTTAAGGAAGGAGATAAGAGAGCAATTTCAGGAGATGAGAGACCACATACAAAAAGAGCTAGTCATTCTGAAAAGAGATGTAGCAGAGCTCTTAGAATTGAAAACTACTATCAACCAAATTAAAAGCTCATTGGACAATACTAATACCGGAATAAGCTCAGTAGAAAACAGAACCTAAGCTCCCAAAAAACAAACATCAGATAATGAAGTCAGGCTGAGCAACATTGAGTTCAAGGAGAACAGACAAGGAAAGAAACTTATTGTGCATTATCAGAACTTCCAAGTAGTATTTGACGAGATGAGAAGAAATAACATGAGAGTAATTGGTATTGAAGAAAACACTGAACAAAAAAAGGGGGGTATTAAAAACCTTCTAAGTGAAATTGCCAAGGAGAATTTTCCTCATATCTGAAATTGATCCAGAAAATCAAATTTAAGACACCTATAGGACACCAAAAATATCTAACTGTCGACCCCCGCCCCTGGGTTCTGGAGCGGGGAGCGGTGGAACGGCCTCGGGGAACCTTAGCCGTTCCTCGGGAGCCAGCAGGACATTGGGAACTGGCCGCCAGCGCCGGCAGGACAGGGCTGGGGGCGGGGGGAGAGGAGTCGATCCTCGCAGCGTTCCTGTGCGAGAAGCGGGCAGAACGGCTTAGCGTGCCGTCCTCCGAGGGGCTGAGTTAGGGCGGGGATGGTGAAAGGAGTCGCTCCCCGCTGCACTCCAGAGCGAGGAACGGGCAGGGTGACCCAACCCTGGGCCATCCTCCGAGGGG
>PVKS010029636.1:0-25176 GCA_004027875.1 Aplodontia rufa | reverse complement strand
TCCCTTTTTCCTTCTCTCTCCTCCCACCTCCCTCCTCCCTTCTCCCTCCTCCCTCCTTTTCTTTCTGCCTATCTTCCCTGCCACCCTTACCTGGGGCTGTTGCTTTTCCTGCTAACAAGATGGTCTTGCATTCTAAATCTTGAACTTTCCGTGCAACAGATGACTGTTTCATCAAAATGCCACAGTGCATCTTTCCTGGTCTCACCTGTGCTCCCTCTGGCACTCAAGGTGACATTTCTTTGTAATCTCAGTGCAGTGTGCCTAGCAGACACTTGAAAGGCAACAGGAGACCACAGACTGCCTTTGAATCCCAGCCTGTCTGTGAAGGTCACTTCCTGTCTCTGAATGCTCCTTCAATACCTCTAAAATGGAGAGAGTCAATTCTTCCCGAAACGCTGCTGCTGCTGCTGGCAGGAGCTCTGTATTATGAGCCCTCTCCCTACCCACCCCACCTGCTCCACACAAGAGGAAGTTATGGGACAACCACGGTGAGTCCCATGAGGTGAACTGCTGGTGGAGAATTTCAGACAGATGCTGGTGGTGGTGGCAGTAGGGGTTGAGAGGCCAAGAGTAGGTAAATGTGATTGTCTGGCTACCACAGTTTTTAAATTTGCTCTGTGTACATGGGGCTATCCCAGTGAATATAGTTCATAAATTGGGAAGCAAGAGAGTGATGTAAGAAAAATCTCTGAAAAGCCACCTGTGTCATCTCAGGGTTCAAAGTATCAGGAACAGCCTCTGCATCCTCCGCTGCCTCTGGGCTGCTGCTCAGCCTGGCAAAGCCAGGAGTCAGCTCAGGGCAGCTCCAGGAGGAGGCAGACTGCTCCTGCCCTCCCCTGCGTCAGGCCGCCTGGCGTGCCCAAGAGCCACTGCTGCCTGCCCTGGTCCTGGCCCTCCCAGGTGGCCACTGTTGTATTCTGCTTTGCAGAGAAGGATGGTGGACTCTGTGCCCTGCATCTGCCTCTGTTCTGCCTGCCCCGGACAGAGGCACAGAAATGGTGGGGAGTGGCGAAGGGACATCTCAGGTGCACAGGAGCAGGAGTGACCAAGGGTGGGAACCCTTCAGGATCTGCAGGATGCTCCTGATGCCAGCTAAAGTTGTTATGCAAAGTGGTTTAATAGGCCTACAGGTTGGGTGAGTTTCAAACTCAGGGATTGTACCAAGCAAGAGGAAGGAAAACAGATTAGACAGATTCCGGATGGGGCCCCTGGTTTATATGAGCAGAAGAACAACACGGGGGGCAGGAGGGGCCTCAATGGCAGATGGTCCACACGCACACCCACGGGAGCACATATGCATACATGATGAATGTAGTGCATTCGCATGGAGTACATAGAGCATAACTGTTAACATGCGCGGATTTAGAAGTACACGCTGCAACGTCTTAGCTGCCATGTGTGTGTACCCCTGTGTGGCCAAGAGGATGCTGACGCGGGAGCTTCAGGAGTGGGTCTGTTTGAGGTGCACCTCCTGGAGGCTGCTTGCAGCTAGAGACTGCGAAGGCACTGGGAACGGAGGACCACATGGCAGCTCATTCTTGGCAAGGGGGTGTCCAGGCACCCGCTGAGCTGTGTCACCGGGGAAATGCTGATTCTTACCATTCTTGGAGCCTACAGTTGTGCTTTGCGTGTGGGTTTAGCGAGCAGAGGCCCAGGTGTGAATCGCTACCCAGGAAGCCACCCTCTGGTGGCTTAGTTCACTTCTCTTGCTCCCCCTTTTCCCACATATAAACAAATGCCTGCCCCATGGCATGCAGAGGATGAAGGAGTCCACGGAAGTGTAATCAGCTTGCTCTGTGTTTGTGATTACACTCTTTTCAGTAACTGAGCACATACATTACCAGACCCCATGCCAGCCCCTGAGGATATTGACCTGTCGATCCATTCATTTCACAGACATCTGCTGAGCACCTGCTGTGCGCCTCACACACTGTGCTAGCTCCCACTGCCAAGGAAGATAGACCTTGAAATAACTAAAAATAAGTAGTGTGGCCAACTCTCAGTGCCAGAGCCTCGAGGGCTTTAGCCACAGGGTCATCGCAGGGATCACCATCCTCTGCAGATGAGAAGACCCGGCTCAGAGAGGGGATGACAGCTGCCAGCCCCCAGAGCAGCCCAGCCGGACTCCCAAGTCCACGTCCTCCCTACAGCACACCTCTGCCAGGAGTGTTTTCCATACACGAGGACGAAGGCCTCAAGCTAGCCCAGGTCGAGAAAACACGCAGACACCCAGAGGTGCTCACTTCCCAGACTGCAGCTTGGCAAGGATGCGATTTCAGGGACACCAAAGGGGGTTCAAAAATAGCTCATGCCTGCTGGCAGGGAGGGATGGTGGTGCGTGTGAGTATGCGTGTAGGCATGTGCATGTGGGTGTGAATTTCTCTGGGTTCATGCATGATTGCCTGTGGAAGAGAGGTGGCTGGGTGCCTCTGTGTCTATACATACAGCAATGCTCTGGGTGTCTGCGTGGGTGCTGGTGGCATCTCCCTGCAGCCTGAGATGTGCATGCGTTGTTAGATGTGCCCTCTGAGTGCCTCTGTGCTTCTGCAAGTCTGCCTGTGTCCTGGGGTGTGTGGGTGCTTTGGTGTGTGGGCCTTTCCCGGTGTCTCTGTGTTTGTGTGTTCCTGTGTGTCAGCAAGTGCTCACGTGCGCACCTCTCTGTGGCTGTGCGGTGTGACCCGCCCCTCCCCAGCTGTTTCCCTGGAGCTGATCTCAAATGTCCTTCAGAATCAGGAAAACTGACAACGTCAGGGGCTTTAGCCTTATCTCTTGCAGGCTGCCGCTCTGCTGGAGGAAATTAAATTTCCCTGGCACAACCTGCTCCATGATGTCACTTGGCTGTGGTCGGCACGTTCTGCTCTCCAAGGTATTTGTCTTCTGACTGCTTGACGAATGCCTGCCAACGAGAGATTAGGAGAAAATGAGAGGTTTTCTTCTAGAACCCTATGGGGTGGAGCATTTGTGGTCCATCTTCTTTCTTGGAAACTTGGGAGCAGGGGTAGGGCAGAAGGAGCTTTGGCTTTGCGACATCAGACCCTGGTTCAATCTCTGCCTGTTTGCAAGCTGCGTGACCTTGGGGAGGATACTTTAGCTCTCTGCACCAAGTGTTATGAGAAAGTTCCTTGGAGGAGCAATTCAATCATAGATGGGATTGTTCCCACAAATGCTGTTTAATTAGCTCTTTCTTTGCTGTGACAAAAAGACCGGAGAAGAGCAATGTGGAAGAGGCAATGTTCATCGAGGCCCAAGGCTGCAGAGGGTCAGTTCACACTTGTCTGACTCCACAGCTTTGGGCCCAGGGACAGGCAGAACATGGCTGGGGAGGGAAGCAGCTCAGGACACAAGGGCCTGGAAGCAGTGATGCCCTTCCTGCTGACACCCTGCCTGCCCACAGTTGCTGCCCAGTTGATCCACATGAGTGGATCAATCCCCGATTAGGTCACCTCTGAGCGGTCTTGTACTGTCTCGCCCATGGCTGCTGGAGCGCACTCACATCCAGGCCACATCGAATCCATAACATCCACCTTCAGTGAAGATCAGCCCAAGACCCGGGGGGGCCCTGGCTTAGAGGCCAGACCTGGTTGGGTCCCGACTCCCTTCTTTCCCCCAAGCATGGCCATAAGTACGCGATGGCACCTCTGTGAGCCCGAGACTGCAGCAGGGCGTAGGTCGGGGTGAGGCCCCCGAGTGGGAGCTCTGGGCATTTTCAACAGTGTAGTGAGGCGGTGGCAACATCAGCCTCTGCCCCTCTCAAACTTTGAGTGAGTTCAAGCAAACCGAGCCTGGCGGAGCAGGCAGGATGGACGCGCACCGTGATGGGAGTGATTTACTACCGTCCCTTTCGACTATTTTGAGATGCAGCATCGGCAGAATGTTCTTGGCGTGAGCACCTTCTTGGCAAAAGCTGCAATTCATCTAGAACTCAGAGGCTGCCCTCTGGCAGAGAAGAGCAGAGAGCCAGTCGTCTCCAGCCCCAGGGGTCCCGGCTGAACAGCGGGTGGGTGACTTCCCCAGCCCCACCTCCACATCCTCTCCACTGTATCCCTTCACCTCCAGCACGACCTTGAATCGCTCTTGTCGTTGAAGGTGCTGTTTCTGCTGCCTGGAATGCCCTTGGCCATCACTCTGCCCCTCAGATAATCTGGGCGTGGCTCCAGGTCCTTCCCAAGCCAAGGCAGATGTCCCCACTCAACGTCCCCAGCGCAGCATGGATTCACCCACTACACACAACGTTCAGTTGTTCTAGTTGCCTGGCTCCCTCCTTTACGAAACGGTGGGGGGGGCAGGGTGCAGATGGAGCCCCCAGGCGTCCTCCATCGCACTTTTCTGCCCCTGGCCTCTTCTGCCCAGCCCTCAGGGGGTGACCGCTGCACGCATGCATAGCTTCATTCCACCCCAGGCCTGGCCTGACAACCATTCTGCTATGGGATTTCCTAGGGACGCCACCCCTTCCTGCCTTTTGCCTTGGTACTGAAACGGATGGGCTTGTCTCCCCTGCACCTGCTGGTTTCCTGTCACAGTGTCACTCAGACCAAGGACAGCAGCTTCCCAGGGATTCGCCTAGCATGGCCTGGGTTTAGGGCTAATATTTGAGTTCACTGTGACAACCGTGGGTATCTATGTGGGCCTGATGCATAAGTTTGACAAAGGCGGGGGTCCCAGGTCCTGAGGCTGCACCTCCCAAGGCCTAAGTCTTGCCCTTCCTATCCGCACGCCTGTGGCGTGTGTTGAGCCTCTGGTGCCCGAGTCTCCTTGTCTGTGGGCTGGGGGTCTGTAATGGAGCATGCTGGCCTTGCTGGGCTTGTGTTGGGATGACATGAGGTCAGTAGCCAGCACAGAGATGCTCAATGATGTCACTGCTGTGCTTCGTTTGTAACCAATGGTAGCATCGGATACGGAGAGGGGATCCGCCCCCCTGGAACGGGAATGAACATCAGCAGAGAGATCATGTTCGTTCATTACTGTAACAAGATGCCTGAGAGAGGTACCTAGTACTTATAAAGAAAAGAAGCGCATTTAGCTAACAGTGTTGGAGGCTCAAGAGCCAAGCACTGGCATCAGCTCGCTATAATAAGGTCCTCTTAGGGGACAGCACCGCAATGGCAGTCGGGCAGGTGGCAGTGAGGGATGACCCCACAGGTTGGGAGGTGGAAGCAAGGGGAGGGCTCTTTTGCAACAACTTGCTTTCGCAAGAGTTGACTCGGGGTCTCAGGAGAACTGCCTCATCCCTTCTGAGTGCATGTAGCCCCAACAACCCAGCCACCCCTCACACTACCACCACCACCACACCGAGGACCCAGCTCGCACACACGAACCCTTGGGAACAAACCCAAACCGCAGCAAATTTCCTGCGTGCACTCGGCCAGAGCAGCTCTGCTGGGACCCGTGCTGGACTCTGCTCAAGTACCTCTTCAGCTTCCACTGTCCCAGGATAAAGAAGTGTTCCCGCACTTGACTTTCAAGGCCTGCCATCTGGTCTGCGCCAGTCTCCCGCCTCAAGCCTTCCCACCTGCTCAGCCCACATTCCCCGCAGCACTGCGGCACAGCCAGGGCTCCCTAGGCCACGCCCTGCAGGCTTGCTCATCCTTTGGAGTTGACATGTGATCATCCTGCGTGAAGGCTCTGCTCCTCTTATCCATCCGGCAAAGTCCTCCTGATCTCCAGGTCCCCACACAAGACTTCCCTCCAGGTGACATCCCCCTGATTCTCCAGGCAGACTCGGGCCTCCTTCCAGACTTCAGTTTAGTCTTCACATACCCTCGCTCACAGCCCGGAAACAGACCAGAGAATCAGCGGAGGGAGGAGCTAGATGGAAAGGGCAGAGGGCATCCCTTCTCCGGTGACAGCACAGGAGAGGAGCCCAGCCCTGGAGCCACACTGCCTGGCTTGAGGTCTGGCTCTACTGTTATTGACCTTGGGCAAGTGACTTAATCTCTCTGTGCCTCAGTGTCCTCAACTGTAAAATGATGGTAACGATAGCCTTATCTTCACGGGCTGTGAAGGGCATTAAGCGAGTGAATACACGTTGAGCCTCCCTAATCAAGCCTCCAAATCCGAAATGCCCCAAGGTCCAAAAACCCTTTGAGCACTGTCATTAGGGCCATTGGTGGAAAAATTCCACACCGTGAAACTTTATTGAATGCTCAAAATTCTTTAAAATACCATGTAAAATTGCCTACAGACTAGATGTATACAACGTATGGGAAATGCAAGTTAATTTCATTTTAGATTTGGGTTCCATCCCCAAATTATCTCATTATGTATATGCAAATATTCCAAAATCTGAAAAAATATCCCAAATCTGAAACACTCTGGTTTTAGCAATTTGAATAAAGGACAAGCAACCCATACATCATATTAATATACAAATAAGTAAATAAATAATTTTAGTTGTACGTGTGTGTGCATGTGTGAAGATAGTGCACATCTTGGAAGAGTCCCAGTCCACACAAGTAGCTCTATAGACGTGCGTGTGTGTGTGCGCGTGCGCATGCGTGCGCATGTTACTGTGGTTTGTGATTGGCTTGATGTGAAGGCCTCTAGTCTGGCTAGAATTCATTCTGACCTTAATTAAGCGAATATTCAAATACATTATGATTTTGTTTCTCTTCCTTTGCTGGACCAGGAGCCCCTTGAGGACAGCAAAGACCTCTAGTTACTTTGGCATTCCAGGCCCCCAGAAATGTGCTCTGTGGACGTTTGGAATAAGCAAGAGGATGAGTCTCACACCCCAAAACCAAACTACCGTGATCGCCTCCCCACTGCTCCCGCCTTTCCAAGCTTACATGAGATTTGGGGAACTTTCTCCGGATATCTGGTCTCCATGGTAAGAACACGTGATCACTGCCACTGTCAACCAGAGGCAGGCAGGCACTAGGGACCCTCAAGCGAGAAATGGAGTCTCCAAACTGAGCCTGAGGAAATGGAAACTCCAGCCAACCCAGGAGATTTCTATAATGGGAGAAAACCAATTTAAATGCAAATGGATCCCTGTGGCGGAGAGGCTACAGAGAGGGCGGAACAGATGCCGCCTGGCCAGGATTGGAGGGGTGCTTCATGCACTCTGGATTAAATTCTGAAGGAGTGACAAAGCGTCACATGCCCTGCTGGCAGCAATCGCTGGTGCCACATGTGTGTCCCCACCAGCACCAGGCTTTAGCCACCGCCATTTATGGAGCCCTGACAGGTGGCAGGTGTCATGCAGGACAGGGAATGGGAGCGGTGCCACGCCCAGGAGCTGCCCTTGCTTGGCCCTCAGCCAGGGGTGGTGCTGAAGAGCTTCCTGGGCCGCAATAGAACTGACACCTCAGGGAGCAACTGTTCCGGACCAAGCCGGGGAAAGCCCATCAAGCTCTCCCAGCAACCTTGATGCAGACGAGGAAGCCAAGGTCCCAGGAGGGTAAGACACTCGCCCTGGCTGCTGGGATTCAAGCCCAGCAGACGTCTCCCGGAGGTGGCTCGCACCCTTCCCAGGAACCAGGAAGAAAGTTGCCATGGAGAAGCACCTGGGCTGCTCTGCCACTCTGAGCTCTCCCTGGACGCAGCCACCTGTGTGGGGCATCTTCACCAGGCCAGAGGAGCCCAAGGCCAGGATGCCAGGGGACAGAGTCTGCCACTGGTCTTGACCTCGGGCAGCAAAAACCAGTACTGTTCGAGGACTGCAGCCCTGTGGCCTCTCCACCACCCATGGGCTGTGCAAGCTTGAGGTCCCTCTCCCTCTCTGATCCTCATTTCCCCATCTGAGGCCAGGAGCCCCAAACCATTCCGGACTCCAGCAGTGCGCTATTCTAGCCACTTGCCCACCGAAGCTTCCCTCATTCCTGCCCTCCACCCCACCACAGCCCTCTCCTCTGCCGGCTCATCTCTGTTGCAATGAAGACCCGTTTCCGCCTCTGGTTTCGTGACTCAAGGATGGCACCATCTGCCACATTAAATCCACGCTCTCCGCTCGCCTCCCTCTCCAAGCGGGGCCTGGATTAAAAGCTTCATCTGGTTTGTTCCGTGATGGAGAAGGAGCTGGTAAAGCCAGACTGGGCCGCTTTGATTTTGCAGGCTGTGCTAGACCCTAACCCTCTGGTGAGCCCCAGAGCCTCTTCTGCCGTCCTCCTGCACCCCCAGCCCAGTCATGGTGATGGCGACGGGCCTTCCTGAGGCTCTTCTGTTTCAGGCAGTTTTAAGCAGTCAGTGGATTCGTTTACTCTCCAGTGCATCTCTGGGAGGAAGGGGCTAACAGTAATAACCCATGTTGGAGATGCAGTCTGAGACCCAGCAGGCTAAAAAGCTTTGCCGGTGACCATTGGGCCAGCAAACCACAGAGTCTGGATTTGAAGCAAGAGGGAAATTGGCACATAGGCAGATGCGGCCGCCCCCCAGAAGCTGGGCTTCCTGGCGGAGCTCTCCACTGCCTCGCATTCCTATCTTAAAACGCACGTGATTCATCCGGACTGAGCAGCTCACGGTGTGTCTGGTGTAGCTAGCTGTCCATGCAGAGGAGCCACCATGGCCACGGTCTATAGGGACCTGCTTTCCCAGGACTGATCTTCTAGCCCAAGCAACAGGTGCCAAACAAGCAACAGAACAGACGCCGTCATCTTAGGTGGCAATGAAGAAAAGATGTGCGGGAAAGTCAGGCAGGATGGGGAGGCAGGGCACCGGGCGGGGCCCTGGGCTTACACAGGCTGCAGGATTTACCCCCAGCCCTGTGGGCACTGGGGTCTGACGGCTCTTTGTTGTAGGGCTGTCCTGTGCATTATGGGATGCTCGGCACCCCATAAGATGCCACAGCACCCTGGCTCCGTTGTAACGACCAAAAAATTTCTCCAAGTATTGGCACATGTCCCCCCAGGGCCAGATCGTCCCCTGCTGAGGACCACCGGGTCCTGAGACCAGCAAGGCAGGCAACTGGAGAAAGGACCACCCAGGCAGCCTGTGAGCTGCTATATGCTGAGAAGCAGCAAGGGGCTGGGTCAGGTGGGAAGACGGCCGGCCAGCAAGGGGTGGCACAACTGTCACGGTCTTCTATGCTTAAGCCTATCCACAGCTCTAGGCAGCCCTGGTGGAGCCTTTCCTCTGTGCCAGGGGGCAGTGCCCACTCCTGGGGTAGCAGTCGGCTGGCTAGATGAGACACCTGTGCTGCCACCGGCACAGGGCTACCCACGGAACCAGAATGTTCCGCACAGAGGCACTGGGCCCTGGGGAAAGCAAAGCCTGGGCTGCTTTGGGGGAAGGAGGAGGAGGCAGCGAGGCCTTTGCTCCCCTGTATCCGGCCCTCCAGGTTCCCGTGCTCAGTTGTGGTGAAATTGGTAATGACAGTGGCCCCTGGCCTAGCCAAGGGGCTGGCGTGAAACCCAAGCTCCGCCATCAGATTCTTTCTTCCTGGAATTAAAGCACTGGGCACCGAATGTCTGATGGGAATTGAGCAGAGCCTGCTCTTCCATTCCAGCTGCAATTCTGTCCTAACTCCCTAGGAAGGACTTGTCCTCCCCCCAGGCCTAGCTTTTCCTCCTAATGCCTTTCAGCGTACATCTGCTTGATTCACCAGAGTGCGTTTCTGCTGCGTGAAATGCCATCTAAAATAAACCAGCTCAACAAAGTGGGGTGCGTGAGGGTCGGTTCTGGTTCGCCGCCCTCACCCAGCACTGAGGAGGCTGCGTCCCTCGCCCCAGCTGCAGCCAAGCGCCTCTCCAAAGGCCAGGCCTGTGCCTTTCCTGTCCACCCACGCAACCCAGCTCAGGCGGCCCCTCCCTTGAGCTCGACCGTCTGTAATTATGGTTCTTCCTCTGAATCTACTGGGGATGGATTCCAGCCCCCCGTGGACCCCAAGTCCTTGTGTGTTTATGTCCCTTACGGCACGGTGTTTGCATAGAACCGGCGCATCATCTCCTGCAGTCTTCAAATCACTTCTGAATTACTCACGCTCCTTAACATGGTGTGAATGCGTGTGAATAGCTACTGGATTGCTTTAGGGAACAGAGACGAGAAAAAGGGGTCTATACATTTTCAGTACACATGCAATTTTTAAAAAAGATTTCCAATCCAAGCTCAGTTGAGTGCACAGGTGTGGAGCCCGCAGACACACAGGCCAACCCCACACATTTCTCTGTGGGATCATTCGCTCCACCTCGCCCTCTTGCACTAATGGAAGTCCTGTAAGGCAGAACGCAGGGTCCTGCTCTAACCCGGTGGGTTGGACAGCTGTGTCACTTTGCCTTGGACTGGGGAGTTTCAGACCTCCGGTGTTAAAACAGGGAAAGTCACAGGCAACTCGGGACAGTGGCCACCCTGCCAGTGCCTGGCATATGCACGTTTACCCCAGACGCTCAAGAGATTGACGTGAGCTAGTGCAAACCACAGAGGTGGCCTGGCACGTTCTCGCATCCTACAAAGCAGAGGATTCAAAGAGGGAAATCCTGGTGGCTGGGGCTGCATAGCAGTGCATGTTGGATGCAGCTTGCAGGGCCTCGGGGACAGGCTGGGAGCAGCATGCAGACGGGAATGGCAGCTTTTCCCAGGTTCTCAGCCTCTGAGGAGGGGTCTGTAGAGCCTACTCAAAAGGCCTGGAACCTAAGGTTGGTGACTTCCGGGATTGCTTCCTCCTACTTCTGTGCTGGGCAGAACGAGGGGGTTTAGCAACTTCCCGTTTTGTCTCAAGCACACCATCTGCTCTTTTCAAGAAGCAGAAAATCCACCCCCAGGAAACGTGAATTTATTTGTGGGGATGTGATGGATCCTGTGTCTTTCCTCCCCATGGAGATCCAGTGACCCAGACCGTCCCCCAGGGCCATCTCCTGATGGGCTCAACCCTGCTCCCCCAGAGGCTGAGAAGACCTCTACTGAAGGCTGCTGCAGACCCTATTTCTGCCCCAGAACTCTCACACTGACTTTTGACCCCCAAGGCAGAGTTCTGGAAGGTGGGCCTCTGGGAGTTGAGAGGTCACCAGAGTGAGTCTTCTAGGGTGGGGCTTAGGGCCCTTCTGAAGGAGGCTCTGGGGCCCTCCCTCGTCCCTCCCAGCACATGAGATGCAGCAAGAAGGAGCCACCTAGGGACCAAAAGGTGAGCCCTCACCAGGCACCAAGCCTGCAGGTGACGCGGTGGGAAGCGCACTTTTGAGGTTTATGAACTCTCTGCCTTAGGATATCTGAGGGCTGGGCTGTGGGTTCAATCCCCGCACTTCAAAACCACAGCAGCCCAAGCACACGAAGGCAGGGGCCAAACCAGGATGAGGGCTCGCAGACCTTCAGGCCTGGGAGTCCTCAGAGAAGAGTGCTTCTCCACCACGGCTCTTTCACTTCAAAGCAGGGAACGAATCTTTCCAAAGCCCTCCAGGAAGTGAAGGGCAGAGGTGGGGCTCATCTCTGCCTGGTGCTCTCATTGCGCAGCAGATCCTCCAAGAGACCATTGCCCCTGGTGGGCACAGGAAGGTTCTAGAAAGAGAAAAGACAGGAAAGAAAAACACTGAATCTTGTACTAGGAGATTTTTTCCTTCCTGCCTAAATTCTCTTTAAATCCTTCTTACACCAAGAGGAAAGTCTCACTTTGGCACTAATAAGGTCTTTAACACCTCTGTGAAATGTTGACACCTCTCCAAATCTCCCTTTTAACGGGAAATCAAACTGTCTTGGATGGAAACCCTAGCCCTGTAGAATTTCATTAAAGCAATGCTATTTGCATGGTATTTTTTTCCTGGTAGCTTCTATTTGGGGTAGGTGGTGTTGCCTTTCCATTTAGGGTAGCAAGCAAGTTTCCTTTCTGAAGAAATATGTATTTTAAGTTCTCCACGTGAGACAAGTTGAAGGAAAATGAGGGCAAGTCTAGTCCTTGTGGTCTGCAGCGATAGCAGAATTACTGGTGCTCCTTCAACAACTGAAGTTTGAAAATGAGGGGCAGAGGAAGAGGGACAGTGACCCCAGGGCTGCTCACCAGAGCGGGTGCCGTTCATGCCAGTCAGCAAAGTTCAGGCCTGAAGTGGAGGAGCTGGCTTCTCACCTCCACCAGAGACAGACCCTGGGAATGGCAGAAACCTGGCCTGAGAGGAAAGGCAGCTGTTGCTGAACTCGGCAAAGCACCCTGCTGCTGGGGAAGGCGTTAGCTCTCTAGACCCAGCTCACCCAGGTGTTCTCCCTGCGGACAAGCTCCTGGCTGTGCTGCCCAAGTCCTCCGGGACAGGATGCCTGAGCTCATCAGTGTAGGAGGAGGAAGGTCTTCTGGCTCATGGTTTCAGTCCTACCTCCTTGGGGACTGCGGGCCGGCAGCATATCATGATGGCAGCACTTGGCAGGAGAAGCTGCCCCTCATGGGAGCCAGGAAGCAGAGGCCGTGCCAGGTCCCAATATCCCTCCACGGCCACACCCCAAAGACCTAACTTCCTCCCACATCCGAAAGGCTCCACCTCCCAGTAGTATCTTGGACTGGGAACCACCTTCAACACATGGCCTTCGGGGACACTCCAGATCCAGGTGATAGCCGTGAAGCAACGGTAAAGATGGGAGAGGGCAGGGCAGCTCCTGATTATCAATTGACTCTGCTAAGCCCTTTTTTTTTTTTTTTTAATACTGGGGATTGAACTCTGGGCACTTATCCACCGAGTCACTTCCCCAGTCTTTTTTATTTTTTATTTTGAGACAGGGTCTTGTTTGTTGCTTTGGGCCTCACTAAGTTGCTGAGGCTGTCCTTGAACTTGCCATCCTCCTGCCTCAGCCTCCTGAGCTGCTGGGATGCCAGGTGTGCACCATTACACCTGACTCTGCTAACCTTTTCGTGTTCTTCTGAAGGCCTCTCACTGAACCCCTTCAATGACCCTATATATTGAACCCCTTCAATGACCCTATACACTGAACCCCTTCAATGACCCTATACATGTTGTATACCCCATTTCTGAAATGCTTGGGACCAGAAGTGTTTCTGATTTGGGAGGTTTTCATATTTTGGAGTATTTGCATATATACAATGAAATATTTTGGAGACATAACTCATCTAAACATAAAATTTATTAAAAGGCAAAAGATTTATATGATCTGAAGAGAAACCAGAGTATAACATAAAATTTATTTATGTTTCATATGCACCTTAAGCATGTAACCTAAAGGTGAGTTTATATAATAGTTTTACAATAATTTTGTGCATGAAACAAGGTGGATGTAAATTAAGCCATCAGAAATCAGGCAAGAATTTTCCATCTGAGCATCATGTCACTCACTGTTCAAAAAGTTTTGGATTTTGGAGCATTTTGAATTTCAGATCTGTAGATCAGGGTCGCTCACCCTGTAGGGCAAAAGCAAAGAACGCATAACAGGTACGGAGCACGGCCTGTGCACCGGACCCCTCAGACGCTTCCTCATTCATCTGGTCCTAACGAAAAGCATGATTGCGCCAGGCGCACACGCCTGCACACAGCAGCTCAGGAGGCTGAGGCAGGAACATTGGGAGTTCAAAGTCAGCCTCGGCAATTTAGCAAGACTCTGTCTCAAAATAAAAAATAAAAAAAGGCTGGGGATATGGTTCAGTGGTTAAGCACCCCTGGCTTCAATTCCTGGTACCAAGAAAAAGAAAAGAAATATTATAGTTAGGTTGCCAGTCTTATTACTCCTGTAGTACAGATTAGAAAACTACATAGGCCATGACTGACGGTAGGTGACAGAGGCAGAGTCAAGCACAAGATGCATGGCCCCTGGGCAGGCCATTCCCCTGCCTGGAGATGAGCATGCACAGATCTTATCTCTGTTTACAAAAGACACACAGCTACCAGATTGTCAAGTCAGCTGAGCCACCTTCCAGAGTGACATCTTCCCAAAAGTGAGTTATTGCATTAATTCAACAAATATTTGTGGAGAATCTACCATGTGGGGAGACTCTGCTTCTCATACCAGCTGTCAGTGGCAGAGGGCTGCAGGCCCACCTCGGGCTCCCCGGGCATCCTACAGCTTCTTGAGGGCCCCTGGTGCCTGGGTTAGTGCAACACACCCACCCATAAGCCTGCCTGCTTGGCGAAATCAGGAGACTCGGGCCAGGGCGGTGGGACCTTAATTCTGGTGCTGGCTCAGCCCTTTTCTACCCAAGCCTCTTTGCATCAATCAACTCCGACTTCCTCTCCCGCAAAACAGCAGTTAAAATGGTCACAGGGTGGGAACACATGAGGTGGCACAGGAAGAAGCCTTTCCACGCTGGTGGCCGCTTGTTAATGTTGCTCACTGGTGAGTTTTGTTTTATTTTTAAAGTGAGTATTTTAATTTTAACAATTTAATTTAAAAAAAAACCAGAGAGAATCAATTTTATTGAGTTTTTCGCATGGCTTTTGTTGCTCTGACACTTAGTTGTGTTCGTGGGTGCTGGGGTTCAAACCCGTGTACTTGCGCATGCTGGGAAAGCGCCGTATCTGCCGAGCCACTGCTCCAGCCCCAACAATTTAATTTTTAACTGACATCGTATTAGTACATATTTTGG
Source organism: Aplodontia rufa (assembly GCA_004027875.1). Lineage (NCBI taxonomy): Eukaryota > Metazoa > Chordata > Mammalia > Rodentia > Aplodontiidae > Aplodontia > Aplodontia rufa. The sequence goes on along the minus strand of PVKS010029636.1, from coordinate 10,736 downwards.
GGGTACAGCATGATAATTTGATACATGTATGTGAGGTGTGATGAATCTAAAGATGTTGACCTCGTAGGAGCAAAGGGTGGAATGGTGGTCAGCAGAGGGGGTGGAGTGGGCAGCCCGGGTGACTGATGTGCAGTTGACAGGAGATGCGAGCTCTGGTGTCCAAGGCCTGGCAGGTGAGTGAGGCCTGCAGCAGCTCATGATGCACCTCAAGATAATGAGAGCCCCCAGGGCTCCCAGCACTTAGAAATGACAAGTAAGGGGGCTGGAGCAGTGGCTCGGCGGTTATGGTACTTGCCAGGCATGCTTGAGTACACGGGTTCAAACCCCAGTACCACGTACACAACTAAGTGTCGGAGCAACGAAAGCCACTTGAAAAATTCAGTAAAGATTGATTCTCTTTCTCTCTCTCTGTCCCTCTCTCTCTCTCACTGTCCTCTTAAAAAAAAAAAAAGATATGACATATGAGGAGTTGTAACTACCCTCTTGTGTATTTTATTTTTTGTTAAGTATAAATGATTATTTGTTTGATTATAATGACAGAAGTTTGGAGGTTCCAGAATAACACACAGAAAGAAACAAACGAACAAAAAACTATGCTCCCACCCCAACGGGGCAGCCCCTTCTGGATATGGAAATACGGTCGCTGGGTGCAGAATGAGATTCTCATAAACGCCCACCTTGGCTGCCCACCTCTGCAATGCAAAGCCTTGTGGCCCCTTCCCCTCTTCCCTCCCCACTCACACGCTGTTGATCTTTGTCTTCTCCTTTCTGCCCCCAACACCCCAACCACAGCTCCCCAAGGTGCCATCTGCTCTGAAACGCTCTTCTCAGGACCTGCATGTTGGCTCTTCTGCGTGCATGAAAACGCAGAAGACCCTTGGACGACCCCTCTCTTGTCACTCCATCTGAGCCGGTCCACGTTCCCTGGTTTCCTTTGTGGTATTGTACTAGCTTCGGGGATCACCCTGTTGATGCCTGAGTGTACGTATCCATTGCCTGAAGTCCCCAAAGAACACACGGGATTTCCCCGGTGCCCCAACAGCACCTTCTTAATAAGTGACCGAGCTGAGTTCCCATGTTCCCAGGCTAGGGATCCTGCTGTGTTTACTGCTTGCAGCTTCATTTCTCTTAACTCGCTCTGATGTGACCACATTGTCTGTTAGTGGCAGAGTAGGATTCTACCAAACGGACACATCATGGTCTTTAGAGAGCCCATTAATGGCTGGGTGTGGCATTTCTCATTCTTGTGTTTGTAGGTAAATAAGGCATGTGATAGGGGACCGGGCAACTGTCCGTGTCCACACACAGTTTCACACCTCTCCCTGGCCATCTTCTTAGGGTCCACTCTCAGCGGTGGAACTGTGGGTCTGAGATCTGCGCAGATTTAATCCTCCTGAACTGCACAGAGGGTGCACCCTGTTGTTTGTTTGTGGCCTCCTTGCGGAGTCCTCTGAAGGCCGTGGGTATCTTCACCTCCTCTCCCAGGAGATCTGAGCCTGTGGGGAGGCAGCCTTCCCTCTGCAGACCCCTTTCGCCTGTGCAGCAGAAGGACTTGAGCACCCCTGACAGGCACAGCACATGTGTACGGGGTCCTCCTTGCAGCGAGGACAGAGCCAGGTGTCACTCGGACAGGTGGAGGCGTGTGTCACTCTAGGTCCCAGTCGCAGCTTGCCTCAGCCAGACTTTGCCAACTGCATCTCCCTCCTTCACCCTCTAAAATGCTTCTCAGGCTCAGCCAGCTGGACCCTTTCGAATCCCACCCCACCCGCCCAGTCCTCTGGGCCTCTGCCCTGCATGCTGCTCCCTCTCATGTCCAGCCTGGGGATCCCTCCAGCCCTTCCCTGGCGTCTGATCCCCTCACCACCTCTACTGCTTAGGTCCCACTGTGCATGAGCGTCCCCCACCCCGGATTCATCCGTGTGTCACAGCTAGGACCTTTGGGAGAATCAGAATCCCAGAGGAGCTTCCATCTGCCACCTGCCAGCTCTGTGCATTTGGGAGCCTCAGTTTCCCCTTTATACAATGGGGGATTTTCTAATATTGACCTGAAAGTGTTCCTCTGAGAACTGAAGGCATGTGTGGCTCCCAGCACAGCGTCCGGCACAGAGCGATTGCCAACAATGAGATTGGAACGCTGCTCTTGATTTTGTGTCTCTGTGCCTCGGACAAAGGGTGAGCCAGCCACATATAGAACACTAAAGCAAATGTTTGTGGAATGAAAAGGGCAGATGCTGTGTAAGTATCACCGTGTGCCTGGGGGACCAGATCCAGGCCTCCCGGATCTAGGGCGGGACAGAGAAGCAGCTACTAAGAGCAGGGTCCAGAGCTCCCTGCAGAGGGAAGAATCCCACTTCATTCCTGCACCAACCCGACAGAGGGTGGCCTGTGTCCTAGGCTAATGAAACTAGCCTTTGCCAATCGCCTTAAGCCAGGTCCGCACAAGGGGCTTTTGAGAAACTAATTCATTTAAGCCCTCACACTATGTCAATAAGACAAGGATTCTTACCACCAAAGAAAAAACAGGGTCAGAAAGGTTAAGGAAACTGCCCCAGGGCACAGGGGTGGGAAGAGAAGCAAGAGGCGGAGCCAGGATTTGAACTGACGCTGCTAATAAAAATTAAAAAATAAACCACACGCTATTGTTTATAGCTCTTCTCCTTCACTGACTCCTTTATGGACAGACTCCAGTGCATTCAGTCGGTGCTTAAAAGGAGTTGAGCTGAGCTCTCATCTCGTGGTGATTTGTTAGAGACCTGGACCTTCTAACTGCCATGCGTCAGAGGTTCAGTTTCTATTTCCGGTACCCTCTGAGATCTCCAGGGAAATTGCTCCCCACCCCCTGCTCTGGCAATGTGATGTTCTTGTTTTTCTCTGGGTCTTATGACTCAGCACGCAGCTCCAGATGGCTTCCTGCATTTCTAGCCTCGGTGGCTGGGTTGCTGAGTCCCTGGTAAACTAAGAGCCAGACCCCTGCCAGCCTCCCTTAGGAGACCTTGTAGTCCCCGTCATGGTGGCCGCTCCAGCTCCCCACCTTCTAGCCCCAAGAGACCCTCGCACGGGCCCCCAGCACACCTTGATGCTTTAAAACTGAGAACAGGTGGGTCTGTGATCCAGTGAAAAGGAAAAGGTCCAGCTTTTGACCTTGTGACCTCGCCCAATTGATTTTGTGAGCCTCAACGATCTAATAAAGCAGCCAATGTCACCTACCTCTGAAGGTGGCACAGTTAGTGCTACCAGACAAAATACAGAGCACCTTGCTAAATTCGAGTTCCAGATAATTGACAATTTTTTTTTAGCATAAGTATGTCCCAAATATCTCATTCAAATTTAAAGGGGTGTCCTGTAACTTTATTTGCTAAATTCCAGCAACGCTAGGCGGAGTGGGAAGCGAGGGGCTGTGCACTCAGCATTATCTTTGCACTGAGATGTGCACATCTACCATGGCTACTAGCCTTCCAGGCGGGCAACGGTGAGGGCAGACCGCACCAGCAAAGTGGGGAACCCAGGTCTGCTTTGTTAGTTGACTATGTGGGGGGCATTTCACCTCGCAGCCTTTGATGCTTCCACTGTTAATCCTCCTAAATACTTGCACAAGAAATATCAGGCTGGGGCTGCAGCGGTGGCTCAGTGGTTACTGCACTTGCCTGGCATTCGCAAGGACTCAAATTCAAACCCCAGCACCACCTACACAACGAAGTGTCGGAGCGATGAAGGGCTCATGAAAAACGAAATAAAATTGATTCTCTCTTCTCTCTCTCACTGTCCCTCTCTCTTTATCTTTTTTGTTTTCTTTTTTAAAGAGAGGGACAGTAAGAGAGAAACAACTTTATTTAGTTTTTCACATGGCCTTAGTTGCTCCAACACTCAGTTGTGTATGTGGTGCTGGGGTTTAAACCCAGGTCCTTGTGCTTGCCAGGCAAGTGCCAAAACCGCTGAGCCACCACTCCAGTTCCTGTCCCTCTCTCTGAAAAAAAGAAAAAAGAAAGAAAGAAAAAGAAAAATAAATATGAGGGCAACAGACGCCCCAAAGTCTGCACGCAGCTGATGGCCTGGCTATCAATAGTTTCCTTGTGACTCTGTTACAGCAAGTGGGCAGCTTATGCGTGGGTTACATGCAACGATGCGCGCAGGGCAGCCCACTCTGAGATATTCTAGAGCCCTGCTTAACACAGAAAAACAAAAGGAAACGGGCATGCTATATATAGAGCTCTTGTTTGTTTTGGATTTGAAGAGTCTCCTCCTATTAGAAATCTGAATTCTGCAAGGGGAGGGGTCTTGTCTGATTTCTTCTGCAGTACTCCAGCAATGCCGTGCCCCGGAAGGGTGGGACGTTGGATGAACTGCAATTAGCTACCTTAAAGAAAACTAACTGTGTTCAACACCTGGAAAGGAACCTTCCTGGAGGTGATCAGCCTCCCTCCTTCCTAGCCCTACATTTTGTAGAGCAATTTAAACAACCTCCCAATAGGACCTCCAGGCAGTTGGGCTCAAGGCCTGGGTTGTTTGTCCGCCTTCCCTTAAACTCCTCCAAGATCTGAGGTCAATTTTTTTGACCTTTAATAGGTTTGTCATTGATTCCTCTATTTGTCTGTTTCCTGATGTTGTAATAAAATCCCCAAGACTGGAATGCTTATAAAGAAAAGAGGTCTATTGAGCCCACGATTTTGGAGCCTGAAAGTCCAAATGGCACGGTGCTGACTCTGGCTCTTATCACTACCTCACCTTGAGGGAGATGGCATCACAATGACAGCAACATATAGGAGAAGGCACCTTCACTTGGCAAGGCAGAAAGCCAGAGAGAGCGGAGGGGCTCTTTTCTGACAGCTCCTTCTCACAAGAGCTGTTAATCCCTTCTGAGAGCTCCCGACTTCCTGAAGGTCCCACTACCTCAACACAGGAATCAAGTCCCCAAGACACGAACTCTTGGGGGACAGACTGCATCCAACCACAGTTGCTCCCAAGGCACTAAGTACCTCCCGGTACTCGTGACTGCCTGGGTCCTGTGATGGGCAGCATCACCAAGGAAAGCAGAAAGGAGACTTCAGGAGTTTCCTAGCACCCAGAAGCCCTAAGGGCCACCTTGGGCCTGCCAAGGAAGTGGCTTCTGCTGGTGGGTGTGACCCCGCTCCCCAGTTCCTGCAGCTGCATCTGGTGTCATCCCCTTGGGAGTGGGGGCTTTATTCAATTCCACCTGGAACCACACCTGTCTCTGTGATCTTCCTGGATGCTCATCTCGCCCCCTCTTCCTGTTTCCACCACCTCCACCGGGCGTGGCCCCATCTCTCCCAGGACTCCTGTGTTAACCCCTCCTGAATGTCCCTGCTTCCAGACTTCACACGTCCATCTTCCCACCACCCCAGAGTGACTCTTCCGTGAGCCAGGGCCATCTGCCCTCTGCCATGACTTGCCGTGTATGAAATTCAGGAAGCCCTATGCTCTCTTTGAAATGTTTCCAGGTCCCTTTGGGGAAAGATGGAGGCTCTAGACTCATGGATTCTGTTACTGAAATGGAAAATGGACTAGAACAGGAGCGAAAGCCGCATCTCATGGACGGCGCTCAGGGTGTGTGCGTACACACAATCAATTCCTACACGCAGCTAGAGCTGGAGCAGTTGCTCAAAGCTAGAATGGCCATGCACAACTTCATTTTGCTCAAGAGAGTTTTGGCTAATTTTCTGAATGGAGAAACTTGCAGGTCAGTGAGGCAGCACCTTCAGAATTTTTGAAAATCAACACACAATTGTAGCCATGTGTGGGCAGGGCACACTGCTTCTGTGGACCACACACCGTGCGTGGATTAAACCTGGGGAGCCCGCACACCCGTCACCGCAGACGCCGGCCATCTCTTGTGATGACAATGTTCAAGATCCTCCCTTCTGGCTATGATGAAATACACAGTATGTTACCGTTAACCATTCTCCCCACCAGAAAGAAGCGAGGGCATCAGAGACACTGTGGAGGGGGCGGACGGGAGGGAGGGACCTGGTCTTCAACACTCCGTGGGGCCACCCCAGCCCTGCCCGGCCTACACCTCCCTGGACTTCCGCTGCAGGATATAAGTACTCCATCGTCCTCCTCAGGCTGCCAAGAGTCAGGCTTTCTGTCCCCGCCACAGAACACAGTCCTCGGTGCCCACTCCCACCCACCGCCGAGCCGCCTTCTCCCTGGGAGCGCGACCCAGCCTCAGAGCTTGAAAGACCCTGCTGTCGTTTCCCCAGGGGGTGTGGGCTGCAGGAGCTGACCTGGCTCTGTGGTGTCCCGCAGGCCTAACACCGTTCCCATGTACCGGACAGATGTTTGTCAGATGAATAAACAAATGACAACTCGATCGTGTGACTCCTCTGTTAGGGGAGAAGATGTGCAGCAGTGGGCTGGGCTACCAACACCCCCACCCGGGCTTCCCCACCCGCCACCCTGTCCCAGCTCTGCTGCCTGCCAACATCTGCCACTCAGGCTTTGCATGACCACGTGCTCCTGGTGTCTCAGTCACCTTTGTCCATGAGGGATCCATTCCAAGTCCCCAGTGGATGCCTGAAACCGTGGGCTTTTCCAAACCGTGTATGTGTTTCATTACTGGTCTAAACATTCCTGATTATGAGGAAGTCTAATTTATAAATTACATATAGTAGATTAATAATAATTAAGCTCAAAATGAAACAACTGTGACACACACTGCAGTGAAAGTTATTTTAAACGGATAAATTGCTTATTTCTAGAATTTCCCGTTTAATGTTTTGGGAACACAGTTGACTTCTGGTAAGAAAAGCTGCAGAAAGTGAAACTGGATCAGGGGAATTTTGCGTTAGGAGATGGCTTCATGAACCAGGGGAGGGGCTCCATCCCATCGCACCTTAGCACAAAGGAAGGCGCTGGCCGAGCAGCTGCAGAGTGACCAGCCGCAGCCAGCAGGGATGCAAGGAATCAGCACTGCCTCAGGCTCCAGGTGGTAACTCCCGGTTCAATGTCACCTCCTCCAGGGCCCCAGGCCAGGCCAGTGCTCCTTGTGCTCCCAGGACCCTTGGCCTTGGGCTGCCACTGAGCCACAGTGCTGTCTTTGTGCGTCTCTCCCACCAGCCTGCAAGCCTGCAGGCCCGGAGCCGCATCTCCTGACCTCTGCACCAGCGAGGCCCAGAGCAAGGCCATGTGTGCCGTTGCCTCCAGCTGCTCACCAGCCCCGTCCTTGGCCAGCTCCCCCTGCCCCAAGCTCGCTCCTCTAGCTGGTTTCAGACTGGCTGACCCCCTCCCCTCACACTCAGCGCCTGGATCAACCCTTCCTGTCCCAAGGGAGGAGGGAGTGGGGAAGTGCCAGCTTCCGTCTGGGCTGAGATGAAGGCAGAGGGAGGGATGCAGACATCTGAGATTGCTCTTCTGCTCTTCACTTCCCTTTCTCCAGGGGCGGCCTTGCCTTGGTCCCAAGCCACTCTTCCCCAAACACTCCCCGTTCCCTTGCCTTTGCACCTCTGCACATGCTGCTCCCTCTGCCAGTGCTGCTGCTCCCTCACTGTCTTATCATAATGACAACCCAGCTTCCAGGCGGCTCCCCCAGTGTGACTTCTCTCATGCTTGTTCCTTACTCCCAAGGAAAAGGAATTCCCCAGGAGTGCTCTGCACTGCCACAGCTGGGGCCTGGTCCCGTGGCACTCTGGCACTTGTCCATGGTCCACCTACTCTGAAGAATGCCTGGATCGGCGACAGGACTGTGCTCCAGCTCTCTTTGTCCCCCAGCGCTCAGCATGGCTGAGGAACCAGAGATGCAGCTGCTTTGGGCAGCTGAGGTCTTTGGCAAGGGGGAGGGAAGGAGTAGCTACCTTTCCGGATAACAGCACCTTGATTTGCCCTGGGGAGCCATCGCCTACCCCTCTGTCCAGCGGGATTGAGTGGGACTGACTGAGATGCAGGGGAGGGCCTGACCTAAGGCAGCCCAAACAGACTGCATCCCCTGACCCTGGTGCTCCGCGGTGGCATGTGGGCGAGCCGGCACAGCCAGCAGCCACAAAGCTCACGACAAGATGGGAAGTGGGAAAGAGGGACGGCAGGTGGGGAGAAGATCAATGACTCAGAAGTAGAGTTGGGCCGCTCAGGTCTGTGTATGCTCAAATCTCTGCTTCAACGGACCAAAGTGCTCCCACCTCAAAGCCTGCCACTGCCATGGGAGAAACACAATCAGGCTTCATTGGTAGCGATTCCTAGAATTAAAAGAAGCCCCCCAAAACACTGGGCTGTTCGGGAAAGGTTTTGGAGTCAGATGATCGGTACTTGACTCCTACCTCACCCACGAGTCTCTGCCTCCTTGACCCTTTTTCTTCTTCAGTAAGAGGTGAATCTCAATTTGCAAGGTCACTGTAACAAATCAAAGCTCCTGCTTTGTGTCATCATGACTTGCCAGTCTGGCACAGTGACCCAGGTTACAAGATGCCACAGCGGGTCACGAGGTTTGAACTGGGGCACGGAGAGTGAAACAGAATAGACCTTGTCCAGGCAGTGATGGGCAGATTTTTATGTTTGCAAATGACAGAAACTCAACTTTAAATGTGCCTAAGCAGAGAAGCAAATGTCAGCCATGCGGCCGACAAGTTCTGAGATGCCTGGCTGGAAGGCGGTGTCCGTCTTGTCCCCACCTCGATGCTGTCTTCCTGGAGGTGGCCTCGTTCTCTGCACACATGGTGACCCAGCACGCCAGGCTGGCATGTTCCCAGTCAGCGCTGCCTTAGAAACGAGACGTCCTCTTTCCCTGCATTTCTGCCTGGAGCCTTGGACCGGGGTCTCGCTGGCCATACTTAAACCATGTTCCCACCCTGCAGCCACCAAGGGCACAGCAGAACTATTTGATTGGCTAACCTGGGCCATGTGACCTCCTGGGTGCCCGGGATGAGGGCGAGAGGGATCCTAAGCACATTGGTTGGAATGGGGAAGGGATCTCCAAGGAAAATTGGAGTGTTGTCATTTAAAGAGGGGGTGTGCTAGGCAAAGTGTGTCATATGCCCTACAGACGAGGAGACAGCTGTCCAGGAAGGTACTGGCTACGGAAGACCAGGAAATCTCGACACAGCTAGGAACGAGGGCTGTTTGAGAGCCCAGCCCCAGCAGGCGTCCTGAACCTGACTCAGCAAATGACCTTTCCCCCTGGCAGGCGCTGCTGCGCTGGGGCGTCCCTGGGGCTGGCCTCAGCTCCTGCTTACAAATGCTGCCAGCCAGGGTCTCAGGTCCCTGCACAGGGTGGGGGCAGGGGTGGAGGGTCCGGCAATTTGAGACAAATGCCAAAATCCATCTTGCACTTGTCAGGGTCACTCTGGAAGAAGCAATTTCATGTCCCCCATCTCCACCCAAGCCGGGTAAAGATGCTAGGACAGCTTGTCAGATGCTAGTCCCAAGAGAGAGCAGCCTGGGAGGGCGGGCCTGGGTGTTGGCTGGACCACCCAGAGAGCCTGGCCCAGGGCCTCTTAGTGGTGCCCGGGGTAAGAGGGCTACTGAGGCCAGTCCTCTCCATGGATGAGAACACCTTCAGGGAGGAGATGTCCCTCAGCAGTTTCCCGGGCACCTCCTGCTCCCCAGTTCTGAGCTGCAACTAGAGCACAGGCAAATAAAACCTAGTCCCTGTACCAAATTAGTGGGAGTTAGTACCTGCAGACAGGTAGCAATTAGCCTGCACCAGCCAAAGGAGGAAGCCGGGGACCTGGGGAGTACAGAGGAAGCACAGGGGGAGGCCTGGGGACTAGTGGGAGGGACCAGAGGAGGGGAGTCCCCAGGGACTGAGCTGGCCCTTGGAGGAGGAGGAGCTGGCAAGCAGAGGAAGCAGGGAAAGAGTGCCCCAGTGGGGGCAGCATGTGCAGGAGCATTCTGGGTGCTTAGCAAGCAGGAAGCGGAGCCAGGCTCAGGAGAGGAAATGGCAAGGGGGACTAGAGTGAAGGACAGAATCATTGCTCACAGATTCTTTTTTTTTTTTTTTAAGAGAGAAGGATAGTAAGAGAGAGAGAGAGAATATCAAATTTTATTTCATTTTTTACATGGCTTCCATTGCTCCAACACTTTGTTGTGTACAGGGGTGCTGCGGTTTGAACCCGTGAACTCGCACATGCCAAGCAAGCGCCATAACTGCCGAGCCACTGCTCCAGCCCTGCTCATAGATTCTTAATGGGAAAGTGTCAAATCTGACAGAGCCCTGTGGTTCAGCTCATTTCCTCCAAAACACTTACCAGAAGCTTGTGTGGAGTGAGGCTCTCTCTTCTGGAATCATCTTAGGGAAGGAAGACTCAGGGCCTTCTGGGAGAGGTAAAGGGATGCCTGACTTTCTAGGAAACCACATCCTAATATTTCCTGCATAACCATCCCCATCACCTTAAATCAAGTTCCTTTCTGAGAAGTCAAGTCAATGGCGGAGACTTGGACTGTAGCAGCAGCCATGGGTAAAGTGCCTGGGTGGGACCCCAGCCAGGACAGCCTGCAGGTGCTGAAGAGGATCCCCAAGAAAGTGGAAAGAATTTTTCCTTTTCCCCTTCCTTTGTCATTTCAAACTTAACTTGCCATATGGTGTGGAGGAAGCAAGAGCCGTTTAGTCATAGATTCGTACGCAGCAGGTAGTTGTGGACAGCAGGCTCACGCTGGGCAACACCACACATCCTGAGTCTGAGTGCCTGAATGTCTTAAATCAAGCTAACACGCTGTTACATGAACGGCTGCACCTCCTAACGAGACCGCAGGGCTTCCTAAAGGCCCGGCAGGCTCCCACCCCAGCGTGT
>PVKS010029635.1:0-25161 GCA_004027875.1 Aplodontia rufa | reverse complement strand
TAGTCCACTTCTGTGTTACCCACATCTTCCCTTTTCTCTGGCAATAGCCACTCTATTTTAACACTTACCCTTCCTCCAACATCATTCCCCCAATCTCTCCCTCTGTCTCTCCTCTTTTTTCTTTCCTTTTTTTAAATTATTATTTTGTTTGTTCTTTGATTTTTATTTTTGGTAATTTGGAATATTCTTACAGTAACTGAACATATTATTTATTCATCCATATGGAGAGCCTGTATGGAAATCCAATGTGAATGCCAAATTTGATAATGCTTAGTTACTATTTTTTTTAAGAGAGATGGACAGGGCACACACATGAGAGAGAGAGAGAGAGAAAATCAATTTTATTTATTTTTCATGTGGCCTTTGTTGCTCCGAGACTTCATTGTATATGTGGTACTGGTGTACGAGCTCGTGTACTTCCACATGCCAGGCAAGTGCTATAACTGCTGAGCCACCACTCCAGCCCCATGCTCAGCTACTTTAAATCCAGTTATAGTCTGATGGCTAATTGTGTCGTAACCAAAGAAAGTTATTAATCCTACCATTCCACTCATAGGTGGTAATTAACACTGTAACAGTTTCAGAAGGAACAAACTAACCATGTTTAATGTACCCATTGGCTGCTTATATTGTCTTTTATGCCTTATCTTGTGAGGTATTAGAAATTTCAAAGCCCAATAATTAACCATAGATTGGGAAGCTTGCTGTTAAATCTCAACTTCTCATATTGTACCCAGCACAAACTACAGAAGAGACAAAAACACCACAACTCATCAACATCTCCAAAATAAAATAACCAAAGAGGGCTCACAGGCCCATTCCCCAGACCTGAAAATGAAGAAAAACCCACAACTTCCCAGCAAAGAAGTCCACAGATAGAGTCCTGGGTGAAAAAAACCTAGAAAAAAGTATCGACAATCTGATTATTAAAACAATCCAAGAACTAAAGGAACACTTAAGGAAGGAAATAAGAGATAAATTGCAAGAGCTGAGAGACCACTTTGATAAAGAGCTAGACATTCTGAAAAGAGACATATCAGAGCTCTTAGAATTGAAAAGCATGGCCGACCAAATTAAAAGTTCAATGGATGATATTAATATCAGAGTAAACTCAGTAGAAAACAGAACTTCAGCTCTCAAAGAATGAACATCAGACAATGGAGACATGTTAAGTAATGACTGCAAGGAGGAGAGGCAAAATAAGAAACTTACTGAGCATGATCAGAACTTCCAAGAAGTATGGGATGAGATGAGAAAAAAAACACGAGAGTCATGGGGATAGGTGAGAACATAGAAAAACAAATGAATGTCCTAAAGAACCTTCTCAATGAGATCATTGAAGAAAAATTCTCCCATATCACAATTGATCCAGAAATTTAAAATCAAGGTGCCTATAATTCCTATTTACATTATACTCACTTCTCAGAGTCCATCATAGACTCTATACTGTAAATAAGTTTCCCTATATATTAGGTAGAAATTCATTCAGCTGCACATAGTTAAAAAACTCACTAACAATAGCTTGCAAATAATGAGGATGCTCTTTAATGATGAAAGGAAGGGCCTAAGCTTGCTCATTCATTCTCCTCCAAAATATTTACTTGCTGTTTCATCTTCATAGTCACAACATGACTGCTGCACCTCCAGATATTATGTCCCAAGCAGAAAGAAACGGGAGAGTATAGTGCCAGGTACATCTGTTCCATTTACTAGAAAAAGCAAAACTTATTTCCTTGAGCACTTTTACAGACATCTGCTTATATATAATGGCCAAATATACATTGCTTTGCCATTCCCAGCTGCAAGGAAGTGTGGAAAATGAGTATTTTTGAGGGATGTAACATCACTGCCTGCAGCTCTGAATGGTGCAGTTTCTTTCCTTCAGGTTTGTCTCTTGGATTTACAGTTTTGAGGTCATCTTCAGAAACATGTTTGTAGCCAAGTTCTCACTAAACATTCTTAAAGTTTCTAATTACTGACAGTAGGTTAGAGAAGAGAGGAATATTGGAGACATTGTTTTCTCATTTCTTTCCTTTGTAGTACAGAAAGGAGATACAGGGAGGAGTGTGAGTGCCAGGGGTCATGCTCTGTGCTCCCAGCAAAGTCAGCAAGATCACCAGCCCTGGGGACTCCTCAGTTACTCTGCTGTATTCTGCATTTTCAGTTTTTTAATTTGTTTATTCTCCTCTAGAACCCCATACTATCTAAGATATTAAAATATTTATTCTTCAATTTTCTACCCCCATGCCATTATTATTTTTTACCCTCAGTTAAAAGGTGTTACACGAAGAGTTCTGGCAACAGACTCTGAGCTGGAACTTGACATTCTGAGCATTCACAGGGAGCAATGCCTGCGGCACCCGGGAGCAAAATGTAGGAGTGGATAGAGAGAAAAGTCAAACTGGAAGAGCCCCAAAAGCCTTGGACAAGGCCGCAGAGAGGCTCTGGAGCTAGAATGGTCCTTTAGAGTTACCCTACCCAGGGGAAGATGGCAGTCCCAGGTAGTGGACATGGCCAACCACAGGAAGAGCATGAGCTAGGGCTGAGGCAGTGCTGCCCAGCTCAGGCTGCCTCTGGATAGGCTGAGAGCTGAAGGCTATGCGCTGATACTCCCCGAGTGACAGGTCCTTCCTTAAAGGGGAATTGTCTGGATGTGCATCACATGTGCATCATAGACACTATTCACACACACACACACACACACACACACACAGAGCAAGAGAATGAGTGCTAACACTGACAGCTTGCTACATGGGAAATACCAACGTAGACATTTCTCATGATCCTCACCCTTGAGGAACTTGAAGTCTAGGAGAGACAGCTAATTTTGATAATGATGTGAAGTGCAAAATCATACACACAAAGGTAAACAGACACACAAGGAGGATGTGATTATAAGCAAATTCTGAGGAGGGAGACAGTGACTGGGTTGAGGGAGGACCATAGAGACAATGGTGAGGAGAACTGAACAGGCTGTGCCTGCCTTAGCAAGAGGAAGCTGCTGCATGGCCGTCTTTCCTCCTCCTGTGTGGATAGAATCCTCTTAATTTCATTTCTCACTTATCTTACACAGCTTATTTCTTCTGATGTGTACAGAGCTATTTTCCTGTATCTAAAATGTTAGTCCCTCAGCCTGTTTTAAGTCCAGCTTTAAAGCCTAATTGTTGTGCTACATTTTTGCACATTTACTGTGATTTCACACCTGGCAAATGGCATTTCCAAGGGATCGATAGACTTAATGGATTCAGGTTTCAGATATGTGCATAATTAAATTTCTGATCTTAATAAAAGATGTTGTACAGTAGATGCTAAGCAGAAATAAAGTACTGAAAAGAGAGGGGACTAAGGCGTACAGTCAGTTAACAAGTATTTACTCCTTAGATTTCTAACAGGTGTTAGAAAGGTTGTGTTGCAAAATTAACAATGGAAAATAGCCAGGAAATGCTAAATTGGGACTTAAAATTCTGTGGCCTAAAACAAACGGAAATGAAAAGCAAACAACTTGTTGCCTTCTGACTTTAGAACTGCACGAAAGTAACATCATCATGTGTTTGAAAATAATTGGCAGATCCTAATCCTCAGAGAGTGAGAACAAGCCTCAGAACCACAGATCACTGCTCTGGAGTGCTTTCAAACCAGGCACTTTGTTCATTGGAGCAGCCTTTTGGCAAGTGACAGATTGAAAATGCCCCAACACATTTTCTATCTGTGCCAAGAAAAGCCTGTGAAGTCAGGGACCTACCTGGGTTGTGAGCCCAGAGGGCTCTGGCAGGGTAGTTGTTGGTCTTTGGCCAGATGCAATAATTACCTGGACTCAAAGCCTCCTTCTCTGAAAGTGGAGTCAATTCACACCTGTATTTGATGTCAGAATTTTTAACACTATTCACTAAAATTTAGGGAAGAAGAGGTGAAATTTTATCCAGATTACTCAGCCTTACCTGAAGGCCTTGGTAGACGCCGTTGGACAGACTCATTCTGTTAGATGTCAATGCAGCTTCCAAGTGGTTTGACCTTTACATTTGGAATCACTTGGCTCCAAAGATGAGTTATAGCCTAATAGCACAGCCACAAGGTGAAGCAGGCCTCTCTAAATCTCTGAATTATGTCTGTTCCTGAGGAGGAAGCAGACAATCACACAAGGATTGGATCTGGCCCTGTTGCCTCTGAGTTTAGTCATACTGCAGTCCTGAAGAACACTTTGGGACATAGAAAACCAAAGCTAAACCTCAACCTTGAACACTAAATGCTGTTACACTAGCAGAGAGCAAGTATGTCTGTGATGGTGTGTGGATGACAGAAAGTGTAAAAATGAAGCCATGAAACCAAACACCCAGCAGTCTCCAAAGACTGAGTCCTTTGTCTTTAAATGCTTCAACCCCAAAAGTGACTTATTTTTTTAATAAGCAAATTATTCACAAACATGGCTTCTGTGCAGGTGGGATTTGGCATATATATGTATAATAATAATCTGTGTATCAGTTACTGTGCTAGTAAACAAATGTATGCTCGAAAGTGCTAATAAGGTAGGGAATCCTGAGGAATTGTGTGCACCATGTCAGTACGGTCATGATTAAACTTTGAATAGAAACACCACTGTATGATTTCCTAGAGGCACTTCTAAAGGGATACCACAACTGCTTTAGAGCATTCCTGAGTACGACCAGTTCCCTCACCCTGTAGAAGCAGTAGCTGGAACTGGGGCACATGCTTCAGCATGAGAGACAAGATAAAAGGAAAAAACTGGAGCCTCACCCAGTTCCTCTCCCTGCTGTAACTGAGGTGTGTTCCCAAAGTGGGGGGTGCTAGATAAGAGGCATAATGGGTGACTGGGAGAAGACATGGCTAATAGGAATGAATGAATATTCTTGGTCTTGTTAGCATAAATATAGCATGTTCTTCTAAAATACACTTATTTCAATATAAGCAAGAATTCTTCTAGAAGTAAGAACAACCAATATTTGTTAAATATTTAGTATGCTCAACCATGGAGGTTAAGGATGATTTGTTTTCATTTAAGAGTCATATAACTTCAAAGCTGAAGGTGAAATTATTATCCTCAGGTGAAACTGAAGCTCAGAGTCTCAATAACCTGCCCAAAGGCACACAGTAAAGGAGAAACACAGATTTGAACCCAGGCACTTGGGCTTTGCAATTCTGCCTCTGCCTCCCCCTGTTATCAATCACTTTGTCTTCTCTTACCCCTTCTAACTGTTGTCTAATAAATGGGAGGGTTTTGTTTTAAATGATTGCTGAGACTACTTGGTTGAAAAATTGTACATAATCATGTGTATGGATTGCTAGTTTCCAAGTCCACCATTGATCTATACTTTACTTACCTTTACCTTCCAGGCAGAAGCAATGTGTACTTTCCTGGCCCCTTGCACCATTTTTCTCTAGTTATTCTATACTCGATCCATTTACTTATTTGTCTTTCTCCTCTACCAAATGGGAATACCCAGTAGGAATTCCTAGTTTTTCATCTTTGTATCTCCAGTACCTTCCACTTTACCAAGTTACATGAGATCAGGGAATGTTTAAATGACCAAGTTAATGAATGTAGAGACTTGGGTATATAAAAGAAAAAGAAAAAGAAAAAAAATCAGATGAAGACAGCAGAGCCAGATTTATTGAGTATTTACTATGTTAAAGTACTATGATTTGCTTATTTTAGTTTAATTCCCAGAATTAAATTGTGAGGTAATGCTGTAACATCTACCATTAATTTGTAGGAAATAAATTAAAACGTGGTGGGCTTAAGCTGGTTGCTTTTACTTCTTCTAGAATTAAGAATAGCCAATGTTTGTTAAATATTTAGTATGTACAACCATAGAGTTCAGGGATGATTTTTCATTTAAGAGTCATATAACCCCAGAGCCATAGGTGAAATTATTATCCTCAGATGAAACTGAAGCTCAGAGACTGAATAACCTGCCCAAGGGCACACAGTAAATGAGAAACACAGATTATAAGGAATAGTACCAGAATCTGAACCCAGGTGTTCTGGATTCAAAGCACAGGCTTTTTTCAATCTGTCCTTATATCTCTTTTAAAGATGATCTCTATCTTTCTGAATACTACCTCAAAGTTCAAGAAGTCTCTTCCTGAGTTGCATCATATTTCATCTCCTGTGTCTCGTAAGGACAGTCTCAAATTTCATCCTTTTAGAATCCAGAAGAGCCTCAAAAGGAGGTGATTACTATAGTTTGAATCTAGAGTATCCTCCAAAGGTCCAGTTGTTAAAGGCTTGGTCACAGTCTGTGATGCTGTTGAGAGGTAGTGAAAGCTTTAAGAGGTGGGGCCTAGTGGGAGGAAGTTAGGTCACTGGAGAGACTGGGACCCCAGACCCTTCCTCTTTGTCTCTTTTCCTTCTGGCTGTCATGTGTAAGCAGTTTCTTTTGCATCATGCTCCATCCATGATGTACTGCCTCACCACAAATCCAAAAGCAATGGAGCCAATTGATCATGGACTAAAATCTCTGAAACCATGAGAAAAATAAACCTTCCCTCCTTTTAAGTTGATGATCTCAGCCATTTTGTTATAATAATAGTTGACTAGCCTAGTGATAAAAATTTAAATTAGTGGCTGAAGGAATAAATTATGAATTGATAGTTGGCAGATGCATCCTTCTGCCATACATTGATGGGTGGATTTTCTTATCCTTATTAACAGATTTCCCAATGTTAGTGGGAAAACTAGGGATCAAACATTTAGCTATGCAGCAAGAATGTTGTCCTCTATAGTTACTTAAGTGCAAAATTTTCAATAGTATTTTTGAAATTTAATTGACTACACTTTAAACATGGAAGTAAAATTTACTTTTGTCTCTATATACTTTAAGATGTAAGTAGAGTTTATAAAAATTAAATTGCACATTTAACTATTTTAAAACAATTCATTTAGAACTCCATAATTTTAAATGAAATTGAAACTGAATTTAATAATTATAAGCAACATTTTTATGTATCATGTTAAAGACTGCCATATTAAGTGGATTCCAAAGGACAATAAGTTGCTAATACTCAAAAAATCTGGCAACTTCTGCCATGATATTCGTTAAATTGCATTTTGGAATAGTACATAGTACACTTTTGAAAATTTTAATTTTTGGCTTGTAAAGCAATATTAAGATTCTTCTATAATATATTCAGTAGGTCTTATTAAATCTTCATCTAATACCTAACAGGGTGAAAATAAAGGTCAGTGGGAAACACAGAGCAGAGAAAGTGCCATGGACAATGGAAATGGGTTGATTATTCAGATAATAAAGAACTGGGAGCACATGGCAAAGTGTGATTCCAAGGAGCATAAAGTACAAGATTCAAAGGGTTTTAGTGGTGCTAGTGATCTCTAATCCCTAATGGTGGGCATGTTGTCAAATATGGGGCACCACTGATATCAGACAAGGGTTCCTAATGCCAGGCAATAGGTGATTAATATGGACAGTTGTAAAAGCAGCTGCCATTCGACATGGATCTACTCTGTGTAGGGTTCAGATTAGATACTTAACATTCACTATCTCACTCCGTTCACAACCATTCACTTAAGCAGGTCTGATCATTACTATGCTCAGTGAGCTGAGGCTCAGGGATGTTAAATAAAACGATCAAGGTCTCATCAGCCAGTGATGGACATGAGATACAGACCTCCAATTGCTACCTCCAAAGTTGCACTCTACCACTGTGAGGTTTTTTACAAAGTTCTGCCATATCACCAAGATACACACTAAAAAGTATACTGCACCCAGTTCCACCACAATTTGAAATGTCTTCTACAAAGATCTGTCTACTGGTAAGACTCACAAGTACTTTGGGTCTTCTTCAAGGTTATTCAAAAGGTTTGCTAGAACAGGAAGGGAGGTAAAGCAAAATATCTCAGGTTGAAGACCTACTGAAGTAATACATACTGCATATTTATTCTAATTTTGTTGGTTCTCTTTCTGTAATACTTGAGTACAGGAATTTTGGTAGAGGAATTATGAGTCTGAAACATTTGATGGATAATTTATCTGTATTTCACATGACAGGAGAGCATGCAAAAGAAATTGCTACTAGTGTTTGGCAAAATTGTAGGAAAAGATTTACAATAATTTGTAAAAGGAAACACATATGTCACTTGTCTCACAAACTATATGAAAAAGTTTCCACATACAAAATAGCTGTGAAGTCACAGATCCATAATTCCATATGTGAAATATGGGGTTTTTTAAATTGAGGAATTGTGTTGTATAATCATAAATGCATATGTAGTAACAGTATAATTTGCCCTTAATCCTAATCCAGAATCACCCTCACCTCACCCACCGGATTCTTCTATATTTCCTCCTTGTAGCAGATATATCTGTGCATTTTCCAGAATTAAATGATTGCATAAGTATTATCAGGCTTCTTGGGTGATTAAAGAGTAATAAACATTGTTTATTCTCCCCCAACATCCCTCTCTATCATCACTCCCTTGCCTCTCCCTCCCACATCATCCCGCCCCATCCACCAAAGTATCTTTGGTTCTCCTAGATTATGTGTTGCTTCAGCTTTGGTGAGTCTAGTACATGGGCTTAACCACCTTTCACTCAATCCTGGGTTTAGCTCTAGGCTCCATAAATAAGGAAAAACATTTGACCCTTGGGACTCTGGGTTTGGCTAATTTTGCTCAACATAATTTCTTCCATTTGCCATCCATTTGCCTTCAAAGACTGCAATATTATTTCTAATAGCTGAGTTGAACTCCATAGCATGTAAATAGCACAGATTTTGGATTCATTCAACCATTTAAGGGCATCTGTGTTGATTCCATAATTTATCTATTGTAAATTGTGCTGCTATGAACATTGATTTTGTTGTTTCACTGTAACATGCTGATTCAAACTTCTCTGAAGATACCCAGAAGTGGGATACCTGGGTCATTTGATGGATCCAACCTTAATTTTTTGAGCAGTCTCCACACTACTTTCCAGAGAGGCTATACTTTGCAGTTCCAACAACAGTGTGCCACTGTTCCTATTCCCTTAATTCTTCCAGTATCTGTTACTGTTTATGTTCTTCATCTTTGCCAGTATGACTGGAGTAAGGTGAAACTTTAATGTAGTTTTGATTTGCATTTCTCTGATTACTAGTGATTTAGAATACTTTCTCATGTTTTCATTAGTTTCCTTGGTTTCCTCTGTTATGAAGTTTCTTCTTAGAGCTCTGGCACATTTATTGATTGGATTGTTTGTGTTTTTGACATTAAGTGTTATGAGTTCTTTGTAAAATTTTATATTAGTCCCCTGTTGGAGGTATCACAGACCCCGATTATTCTCATTCTGTAAGTTCTCGCTTGATAGTTTTGACCAATTCTTTGGCTGAGCAGAAGCTTTTTTAATTTAATAGCATTCCACTCATTAATTCTTGATTGACATTTCTTGCTTTGGGAGCCTTGTTGAGAAAGTCACTGCCTACTCCCAAATGCTGGAGTGTTGCTCCTAATTTTTCTTCTAGCAGTTGTGTGCCAGCTGGTTTAATTCCTAGTTTGTTGGTCCATTTTGATTTGATTTTTGTGCAAGGTTAGAGGCAAGGATCTAATTTCAACTTACTGCAAATTGAATAAATGTGATAAAAGCAAGCAGGCTTGCTTTGTTCTCAACTTTAGTGGAAATGCTTTCAGCTTTTCTCTATTTAGAATTATACTAGCTGTGGATTTGTCATATATGGCCTTTACATAGTTAAGTTCCTTTGATCCCTATCTTCTCCAGAGTATTGATCATAAATGGGTGCTGGATTCTATCAAAGGCCTCTTCTGCATCAATTGAGATATGGTTTTTGTCATTAATTCTGTTTAAGTGATGAATCCCATTTATTGATTGGTGTATGTTGAACTAGTCTTGCATCCCTAGAATGAAGCCCACTTAATCATGATAAATTATTTTCTTAATGTTTTTGAATGTGGCTTGCTAGAACTTTATTAAGGATTTTTATGTTTATGTTCATTAGGGATATTGGTGTATAGTTTTATTTTTTGATATGTCTTTGTTGGGTCTTGGTATCAGGATTATGGTTGCCTCATAAAAAGTGTTTGGGAGAGTTCCTTCTTCTTTAATTATTTGAAATAGCTTAATAAGGAGAGGTGTTAACTACTCCTTGTAGTTGTGGTAAAATTCAGTGGGGAAGCCATCAGGTCCTGAGCTTTGAATAGTTTTATTGATTTCAGTATGTGTTACTGCGCTTTTTACACTTTTAGTATCATTGTACATCAATTTGGGAATATTGTATGTGTCTAGAAATTTGTCCATGTCTTCCAGATTATCTGATTTAGAGGAGTAGTTTTTCCACATTTATTTTGATAATCAATCCTTTGGATTTCTGTGGGGTCAGTGGTGATCTCTCCCTTTACACTGGTAATTTTGTTTATTTGCTTCATTCCCCTCCCCCCACCTTTTTTTAACTGAGATTGGTCAGTCTGTTTCATTGTTTTTCAAAAAAACAGACCTTTATTTCATTAATTCTTTTTATTGTTTTTTATTTCATTGATTTCAGCTCTAAACTTGATTGTTTCCTGCCTTCTGCTGGCTTTGGGCTTAGATTGGCCTACGTTTCACAGGGATTGGAGGTGGAGCATAAGGTTATTTATTCAAGATCTCACTTGGTTTTTAATGTAGGCACTCAGTGTTATAAATTTTCCTCTTAAGAATGCTTTCATGGTGTCCCAGAGGTTTTCAATATTGTGTACTGATTCTCCTTCACTTCCAAGAATTTCTTGATTTCTTCTCGTGTCTTCTTAAATTCATTCTTCATTTAATATGGTATTATTCAATCTCCATGTATATGTGCTTTCTGTTATTATTTTTGCTGTTACTTGCTAGGATCATGGTGTCATATTCTGACAAGACACATGGGATAATATGTGCATTTTTATATTTGCTGAGATTTCTTTTGTGAACTAGAATATGATCTATTTGGAAGAAGTGTCCATGCAGTACTGAGTAGGTAAACTCAGCTAATTTGGGGTAGAATGTAGATATCTGTTAAGTCCATTTGATTTATGGATTTACATAGGCTGGAGATCTCTATTTCTTTTTTTCTTTTGCTTTGATGACAGAGGAGTACTAGAGTCTCCTAATATTATCATGTTGTGATGCACAAGTGACTTTACATGACGGAATAATTTTTCCACGTACTTGGCAGTGTTGGGGTTTAGAGCAGATAATTTACTATGATTATATCTTCCTATTTTATTGTTCCCTTTACTATGATGTAGTGGCCTTCTTTATCTCTTCTAATTAAATTTTGGTTAAAATTTACTTTGTCAGATATAAGTATTGCAACAGCATCTTGCTTTCTTGAGCTGTAAGGCTGGTAGATTTTTTTTTTCTATCCTTTTACCCTCAATCTGTGGATGACTTTGTACAATGGGTTTCCTATAAACAGTATACTGTTGGATTATGTTTTTAGATCCAATCTGCTGATCTGT
The DNA here is from genome assembly GCA_004027875.1 of Aplodontia rufa. Taxonomy (NCBI): domain Eukaryota; kingdom Metazoa; phylum Chordata; class Mammalia; order Rodentia; family Aplodontiidae; genus Aplodontia; species Aplodontia rufa. The sequence continues at coordinate 13,718 of PVKS010029635.1, read as the reverse complement.
GTCTTTTGATTGGTGCATTAAGACCATTGACATTCAGTGTTAGTATAATTATGTGGTTGTGGTTCATAGTTATTGTGTTTTATTAATGAGTTCTGTGCTGTCTTGGTTGTCTTTTAATAGCATGTATTTTCATTGAATTTCCTCTGTTTGTGGGTTTTGAGGATTGTTTGCTTGTTCTTCTATCTGGAGTTTATCTTTGAGGATTCTTTGTAATGCTGGTTTTTTGTTCATGCATGCTGCAAATTTGATCTTACCATGAAATGTTCATATTTCCCCTTTGAATTTGAAGCTGAGTTTTGCTGGATATAGAATTCTCAGATGTAGGTTGTGGTCACTCAAATATCTCCTTTCAAGATCTTATTTCATGGGTTTGAGTTGAAAAGTCACAGGTGATTCTTATTTGTTTCCCTCTGAATATGATTTGACATTTCTCTCTTGCAGCTTTTAATATTCTTTCCTTGATTTCCCAAGTTTTGAATATGATGTGTAGTAAGCTTCTCTTTAAATTAGGCCCACTGAGTGTCCTCTATGCTTCCTGGATGAGCATATCTGATCTACTTTAATTTGGGAAAATTTTTTCTTTAAGTACTTCATTGAGAATTTTCTTTATGCCATTCATTTGCATTTCAGTTTCTTCTTGTAACTTAATTACTCTTAAATTATTTCTTTTAATTTCATCCCAGACATTTTGAAAATCTGCTAATGTTCCTTTTTTTTATATATATAAAGAGAGAGGGACAGTGAGAAAGAGAGAAAGAAATCAATTTTATTTAGTTTTTCACGGATTTTCATTGCTCAGACACTTCATTGTGTATGTGGTGCTGGGGTTTGAACCCACGTACTCATACATGCAAGGCAAGAGCCATAACTGCTGAGCCATCGCTCCAGTCCCTAATGTTCTGTAAGTTTTTTCTTTTTTGTCATCTGTGTGCTCAAGCTCACTCAGCCTATCCTCATTTTCAGAAATTCTTTCTTTAATAGCCGAAGTTCTATTTTCTAAAGTAGTTAGTCTATTATTTAATTCTTTTCTCATTCCTCTGATGTGATTGAAGATTTTAGCTTTGTTACTATCTTTTTCAGTATGTTTATTTCTCTGATAATAGAGTTTTTCATCTCTTGCATTTTCTCAGTCCTTCATTAAATCTTCTTTTAGTTCATTGTTCCTTTCAGTAATCAGATCATAGTGTTTTCTAAGTTTTCATCTCATTCCCTGTCCTTGGGCTCCTTTGTAGAATAGTTATGTGTTTGAGGTGAACTTTTTCTAGTTTGATTCTTCATTTTTAATAGCTTCTTCTGTATCTCTAAATTGAGATTTCCTTTGGGAATGTAAGGCAGGTCTCCAGGTGCTTCTTCCTTGCAGGTCAATAGATCAGGTCGGATACCACCCCTCTGATGACCACCTTCTTCCAGAAAGCTGCTTCTGTCTGGAGCCTTGTTTTCCTGCACCTTTTGGATCTAGGATTGAGGAGGCATATCTGGAATCTGTTAGGGGTGTGCGGCAGCCCACTGGATTTAAGCTTACAGCACAGATGCATTGCTGGGTTCTAGGGTCCTGCAAACATGGGGTGGGCCATAACAAGTTTGCCTGTGCACTGAGATGGGACCTGAGATTCTTGGTACTAGGTACGGGTCCAATATATCAGGACCTGTAGGTATGTGCTGGGGCTGGGCAGCACTGGGTGGTGGTCCTCAGTGTTGTCCTGGGTGCCTGCCTGGCACTCTCTCTCTCTTCTTCCTGGCTGCCATGAGGTGAGCAGCTCTGCTCCACCACCCCCTCCTTCCCATGATGCTCACCACAAGCCCACAGAGATGAGACCAGCAACTATGGATTGAAACCCCTAAAACCATGAGCCAAAATATATTTTTCCTCTTTAAGTTCTTTTTCTCAGGTATTTTGTCATGGTGTTGAAAAGCTGAGTAGCTCAATGCTTACAGAGATAAGATATGAAACCATATTAATTAGCAGTACAAAAGTTTTAAAAAGGGAAAACAAATATCAGAGAGGAAAAAAGTGCTCCTTCTTGAGGGATGGTGACCTTTGCAGTGTTCTTCTGAAATGCCAGCTCTTACAGTCTTAATCCGAGAGCTAATACAAAGTAGCACCCTCAATGATGAGAAGGCTGCCCCACTAAGTTACAGAACTGAGAGGCAGAAGAGGTGCCTAACAGGTGCATCTGGGAGGCATGCTTTGAGGATGTGTAACCTGCAGATGCCCCTTCTGACCACGTGCTAACTGACTCATGACCTGTCACTATGACAGTGCAGCCAGTACAGGTCAGATGTGACCTCTTTATGGAACCCTCACCAGCTGACCATAGGACCCCAGAGGCAGTGGAATAAAGCTTCCCCAGAGGTGTTGTTTTTTTACCAGAGGAAGCCTCACTGCTTATCCTAGGGAAACTGTGGTAAGAAATCTTGCTTAGCATATACAAGGCCGTCGGTTCAATCCCTAGAACAAATAAAAAAAAATGACATCTGTTAGAAGAAAAAATATTCCCTCAACCCAGAAAACCTCTCCACAAAGACAGCAACAAAGATTTATTATTGAATAGGCATTAAACAAGAATATGGTTTATATTTACACATTATAGGCAATTTGCTAAGAGACAACAACAGAAAGACATACTGTTTCAGAGAACCTGGTACATCCTATTAGAAAGAGAAGACAGAGCACTTAAAATTATAGAGTTATAGGAAAAAAGGAGGAGAGGAGAATCTCTTCCCTTCTTTTTGACAGGGAGAATTAAGCCTTTTTTTTTTTTAATATTCATTTGTCCTCCTACATCTCACCACTAGGTTGTCAGAATCTTGATTCTGTATTTTTAAAACTCTCCCTGAGATTCTAATAGTCAGTTCAGAGCTGTTTTTGCAGCCAGCAGGAGCATTACAGTCACTTGAAGAGACTAACTTTCTAGGACCTGAACTATGGAATTGGAATTTCTGGGCCAGAGCTGGCACTGGCTCTGCGACAAGCCCTCAGGAAGGTTCTGCTCTCCTTGAGGTGAGGAACCACTCTGCCTAAGCTAAAGTATCGATTTCCACAAGGAGATAGACGCATACCTGGGAAACACGAAAATTTTCTAAAGACTATACAAATACAAGTAGGTTAAATGAATTGTTCCCTAGATCCTCAGATTTCATTTCCACTCTTCAAGAACTGATCTGTCTGAGAGTACTCCTAGTGGTCCTCTCTGCCACTTCTCTCCACCCCGCCCCATCTGTTCATGGCAATCTTCTTCCCTCTTTATAAAAAGAAAGGCTGTCTTTTCACTGTTGGCCAAAATCCTCACCCCAAACCAATAAGCTCTCATTAAAATTCTTTAAAAGAAGAAGGCATACCGGATCCCTCCAGGACCTGAGCAGCTTTCCTTCACTGGGCCCTCCTGCCATGATGTGCTGTCTCACCTTGGGTCCAGTAACATAGTTGGCTAACTATAGACTGAACCTCTGAAACTGAGCCAAAATAAACATTTCCCCCTCTAAGTTGTTCTTGTTTGGTATTTCGGTCACAGTAACACAAAGCTGACTAACACCCTAACCATGTTAGGACAAAAAACCACAAAAACCCCTTAGTTCCTTGAACTCTGCTACTTAGCAGGACACAGGAAGGACTACCTTAAACATTTTAGAATGTACAAACAACTCAGATCAAACTAATTGCATATAAAGGATATTACCTTGCTAATACTATAAAGACATGGAAAAAAGTTTCATGTCAAAATGAAGTGTTTCATATAAAATTATGAAAATCTTCAACTGTGACTATCAAATCTATTGGATTTCTCTATTGAACTTACAAGCTTTACCATATTAAACCCAAAGCAACAGTTTAAGACAAAATGGACATTTATGCAGTGTACACAAACTTGAGTACACACAGAAGACTTCAATAGTATGTAAATATTTCTATACCATGTTTACTTTAGCATTTTTATGTTATATAGATCTAATGTGAAATAATAGGTGGGGAAGAAATTACTTTGTGTTTGAAAAAATGCCACAGAAAATTTAGAAGAATTCAGCAAATGGTAAAAATGCCAAAGAAATGAATCTATGAGCTATATTATCCCAAGAGACCAGAAAGGTTATGAAATTAAAACAAGTACAAATTAGGTACCAGTGTTATTTCTGTCAGTACTAAAAACTGAATAGTAAATACAAAGAAACAAACAGAAAGGATTCAGAAGGGCAGTTCTTTCCTATCAAAAATCCTAATCCTTTGAAGTAAATTCTTGGGACTATTGATAGATGTAATCCTAACAATAGAAAATTTTGGTGCACATATATACACACATGTAGATAAGACCCCAAACCGTTACAAGAAGTGTTATTGTAAAAATGTAAGTTTTATTAGCACAACCAAGATGAAAAAGATTATAAAAATTTATCAGTCTTTCAAGAATCAAGAGCTTTATAAATAACCATAACAATTTAAAGCCTCCACACCTCTAAATTGACTTTAAAACTATTAATATTTTTAATGTTAAATATTTCCTAACAAAGACAACTGTAAGCATCATTATATTGTTACCACAACCCAGAGATGTCCATGTTGTTGCATGTATCAACATTCCTTTATATTGCTAAGTAGTATTTCATTTAGGGAATACAATAATGTGTTTATGTACTCACATGGTAATGGATATTGGATTAGTAGTTTGGGACTATTACAAATAAAAATACTATGAATATTCATGTAGACATATAAGAAGGAACATCTACTTTAGTTTATCATGGAGAAAGAGCTACAAGTGGAATGACTGAGTCATGATAGGCTTATGTTTCACTTTTGAAGAACCATCTTACATTCCCACCAGGAGTGTTAAGAGTTCCAATTTTTCCACATCCTTGCCAAATCTTGGTACATGAATCTTTTCAATTATGGTCATATTAATAGTTGGGTAGTACTTACCTCTTTATGATGCTGGTTTGCATTTCCTTAGTAACTGATGATATTAAGATCATTTCATGTGTTTATTTCCTATCCTTATATCATCTTTGGTTAACTATTTTAAATTTTTGCCCATTATTTATTTTTTTATTGTTTTTAGGATTCTTTATATATTCTCATCAAGTCCTTCATCAGATATGTAATTATCAGATATCCAAATATGAAGCTTATCTTTTCATTCTCTTAAGAGTGTCTCTGAGAATTTCTTAATTTTGATTAAGTACAATTTGCCAATTTGTTCTTTTATGGATCATGTATTTGGTGTTATACTAAGAACTCTGCCTAAGGGTCACAGAGAATTCCTGTTCTCTTACAGATAATTTATTTCTTGCATGCATTAATTTCTCTGGTATTTTACCTTGCAAATCCACTCACCAAACTCCCACCTCCACTATCAACTCCAAGACTGATGGCTACTGCCTGGGTTTCTCTTTCCTATTCCTCATCCTCAGTCCCCAAACAGTAATCTGAACCTGCTGTAGGGCTTACCTCCATCAGTCTGGCTTGCTATCTTCCAAGGTTCAACTGTACTGGCATCTGTTATCTTGAGTTACAATGTCCCATGTTTTGTACAGTTCTTTAACCATTTAAAGCAGGAAGGTAAATCCACCCCTGTTCCTCTAACCTAATCATAAGCGTATGTCCTATAAACTCTTAGCAAAACTGCCTATCTTTAATTTTGAATGGGCAAGAATTGCCACTTGTAGTTGGAATGTCATCCCATTTCTCTACATATTGTTCCTTTCTTATAAAACCCAAAGTTTTTAACAACCTGTGATAATTACGGTTATTTATATAACCTTGAAACCAGCTGACAGAAAAACAGATATAAAACATTGCTGGACTAAGAATGTAGTTCAGTGGTAGAGCTTCCCTGGTACTATCCCCGGGAGCATAGAGAAAAAAATCTGCCTGCCTTTTCACAAGAGTGCTTTTCTTTACTGCAGTTCTTCTAAATTTGCTATTTAAAACACACACTCTCTCTCTCTCTCTCTCATTCTCGACCCTGTGAGGTGGGCAGTGAGTCTTGCACAGCCTTTTGTGATTGTCTTATGGAGGCTGAGCCCTAGCAGTCTCTGAACTGACTCGGCATACAACCTAAATTACGGTCATACCAACATGTAAATCTGAAATGCTTTTATTTTCTACCTTGAATTATATAATGTATACTTGACAACACCAGCAATGTTTTGAGATTTTAACTTACATTGTTGGTCTAACCACGGTATAAAAAGAGACCATGTTATTTGGAAAGAGGGTAGACAAAAAAGTTAGCCAAAAAAAAAAAAAAAAAAGACAGTCATTAAGGCGTCAGAAAATCCATTCTGTCTAGAGATTATCTCCTAGAATCTCCTAGAATTATCTCCTAGATTAGAATTCTTTTGAGAGGTTCAGCTACTGAGATTTCCACATCCTGGGTGGATGGAGGCCTTCCTCTTGCAGATACAGCCTCTCTGTTTTGGGGTATTTTCTGAGGCCCTTTCCTTTATTTGATGTTCCTCAGTTTAACTTTCCATTTTCCTTTTGTCTACTGCATTCCTGGCACCCACTATGCTCTGTCAAGAGAAATAATTTCACCCTCTTGTGAGCAAAATCCTAATATTTGTAATAAGTACCTCTTTTAGTCCCATATTCTCTAACAACTCCAGCTTCTCTGTTTCTCTAGAACTGGAGGGTTCTAAGTCTTTTGCAGCAGGCACTGTGCCAACAGTATATTTCATGCACATGTTCTCCAGGAAAATAAGTATCCGTGGAATGCATCTTTTATCAACCTTGTCATTCCTGAGTTTGAAACAGTTAAGTGTGAATTAGCTTTGCTTCTCAAAAGGGGACCCAAACATACCGTTTACAGGCTTCTTTTACCAAAGCAGTTGATTGTGATCTCGTTTTCTTTTAAGTGACAGGCCGGGTCCAAACTCTACACTGGAGGCAAAGGAAAGGGAATCAAAGATTCCCTGAGCACAAAGGATCCTGAGGGGTCCAGTCCTGGGGAACTTGAACTTCATGCCTCTAGCTGAACATTTCCTTCCATTGACTGTAATTTCTCCTTCCCATTGTATGTAAATTATATGACAGAAAACTAAGTTTTATTTCTGTATTTAACAAAAATCAAGCTAACCCTGTTGTTTTCCCACTTATATAAAACCATATTTGGTAACTGCAGCCTTGTCATTTATTTGTGACCATATTATCTTAATGATATTTTTATCTTCAGTATTTTACTTCAAGACATTCCTAAAATGAGAGATAGAGAAGAATGATAAATATCTCAGCAGAGTTCTTAATGAACAGTAAATAAAATGAAGACACATTCATCGAATCTTCCCTCCCCAGAGGGACAAGACAGGCTAGAAAAATTCCTCAACTGTGCACCAACATCCTAACTAGATGTTACAGATACAGAGTAGATCTCAGGTTCCTACATGTGCCAGTGAAGGGTCAGTGTTGGCAAGGCTGTGGCTGCTTACCCTGGAGCGTTACTCTTACCATTGTCAGTCATGTCTTCCTTCTTGTGTCCCTGGTTATTCCTTGCAGTCAGTCAAACTAGGCATGGGGTTAACTAAGATATTTTAGGTTTAGAGTCACCAAGAAAGGTCCATGAGAGATGTAAATATACAGACCCAGAGAGTTACATGAAGCTGGGTTTTTGTCATTGTGGCCTAAGCCTGGGGGGTCAAGTAAACTACAAATTCTTCATTTAATAAGACGCAAGCACCTTCACATACATGGTCTTAACCCTTTGGAGCTGGAACTGAACAACAACAACAACAACAACAAAAGAATGGAGAGAGAGGGAAAAAAGAAAAGAGACAGGAGGGAGAGAGAGGGGAGATAAGAATGAATGAGAATCCTCTGGTCAAAATGATAAGACAAAATTTGTTACTCTGTGTGGAAGGAGAGGGATGCAGGCATCTCTCACAGCCTATTAATCCATCAACTCTTAGTTTTATTTATTAGTGCATAGTTGTTTCTACAGTGTCTCAATAAATGGTAAATAAATAGCAATCCTAACTGTCCTTGGGTTCTACTCTGGGGAGTATTATTTATAATAAACACCTCTTAAAGCCCCATATCCTCCACCTAACAACTCCAGCTTCTAATTCTCAAGCTCTGGGTCCTAAATCTTTTGTAGCAGGCACTGTGCCACCAGTATGTTTCATATATGTGTTCTCTACCACAGAGAGGAAAACAAGTATCTTTATGTTGTTTTTGTAAGAAATATGACAAGCAACAAAGTCAGTTATTATACTGTAATTATAGGAAAAGACTTTGTATTCTGTAACTGCATTCTATAGAAGGCAATTAGTATGGGGTTAATACCAGAAGAAAAAGGAAGAAAAGATGAGGCAAATAAAACATGCAATGAAACAATTTATATAATAGCACAATGGTTTTATTGATGGCAGAAGAAAAAAAAAATGTTCCTTTCACTTGTAAAAGTTATTTGCTTCATTTAATTCAGTATTGTTTTTCCCAGTCTTTACATGCTGGAGTTTTTCCCTCTAAAAGTCTGCTTTTTCTTTCTTCAGATAATAATATCCACCATGGCTGCATCTTACTCTGACAGGAAAGTAGATGGTCTATCAACAGGTTTTGACCAGGATGTATCAGGTAATGGCTCCTTTCTTCACAAAGACTGCTTTAAAAAAAAAGGAAGAAAATTAATTTGGATCCTTAACCTTTCCACACACTTCTGCTAAAACTCATTGGTGTATGTGAAGGGTTTATATAAATATCAACAGGTTGGTTATTGATGGGTGGTACTTTTACGGAATTTCCCGTTTGAGGGTTTTGGGTATTGATTACATGTTCTTCTCTCTGGAGTTTTCCTTGAGATTTCTTTGTAAGGCTGATTTTCTGTTTACAAATACTGCCAGTTTTGTCTTATCATGAAAAGTTCTCATTTCTGCATCAAATTTGAAGCTGAGTTTTGTCAGGTATAGAATTCTTGGGTGCATGTTGTGGTCATTTAGATGTTGAAAAATTTCTTTCCAAGACCGTCTTGCCTCCAGAGTCTGGATTGAAAAGTCACAGACACTTCTTATTGGTTTACTTCTGAATGTGATTTGGCGTTTCTCCCTTGCTACTTTTAATATTGTTTTCTTGGTATCCCTATTGTACATTTTGAATATGATGTGTCTTGGTGAGAGTCTCCTTTGATTAGGCCTAACTGGTGTCCTGTAAGCTTCTTCATGCCACAAATGAAGTTAATCCAGTCTTAGTCCCTTTGTCTTCAATATGAAAATTACTCATGAAGGTTTGGAGTATCTATTTTAATCTTGCACAAAATGTGTGCATATAATTTTTATCAGATTAATGTATATTCTCCATAACTCCTTTCTTCAAACAGTCAACACACAAGTTTCACTAACCACATGATTACATTAGTGCCCAGGAGGCAAGAAGAGGACATAGGAAGTTGTGACTAAAGGAAACGTTTGAAGAACAGGGGTTCAGTGCCCACAGTGCAACCCTGCACAGTGGTTTTGTGGATGAACCCATGGTTTGGGCACTATTTGGTGGAAGGGCCTCAGCTAAAGTAGCTCAGTGGGTTGCACATATTTAAATAATTGGGCGAAACAGCCCTTCCTCCTTATCTAAGCTGAGGAGTTACATTGCCCACAGGGGAAAGGCCAAATCTGTCTCCAGGAACCACAGTGAGAACACTGTCTGACAAGTGTCAGCCTGGCCCAGTGGCAGAACCAGAGCAAAACCCCAGCTCAGCCCACCCTGTCCTTCAGCTCCCGAGAACAAGTCACATTAAATGTGCGAAAGGTATTCCTCCTGTCCACTGCCTCCGTCCCCTCCTCCAGATGTTCTGCACTCTCTGGCACTGTCTGTGCACCTGGAGTGATCCACCTGGCCCCGGAAATGCTCCCCAGGAACACTCCACAATCATCTTCATGATGCCTCTCCAGCTGCAGAATCTCCTGCACATTGTAACTTTTCAGGCATCAACTAAGCCATCCATTCCCAAAGGCAAGGGCTGATGTCTATTTCCAGGCAGCACACATTATGCCTCAAACATGGGAAATGGATTTGCCTTAAGAAGATTTAACTTCCACTGGGATTTTTTTCTTTAAAAAAAAAGTATGTAGATTACTCTTGAAAAAAGAAGTTAAGCATCTGAAGATTTCACAAATGGCAACCTCTCAAAATGACCCATGTGACATGGTTCCCCACTAAGGCAATGAGCAGGAAGCAGCTGCCAAAGCAACTGGGGGGACCCAGCCCAGAGGAGAGTACATGGTTGGATGGTGCCGAAAACTCCTGTCTTTGCTCACCCAAGTATTTCTCCCTCTTCATTTGTGCGCTCTTCAAATGACAAAATTCAGTGTGAATAGAACCCAAAGATAACAGCAATTCCACGCTTGTACAAAGCAGTGCCTTTGCCTTTATAGAAATAGCATCCATAGGATGGCTTAACAACTCCACTCCCCATACCCCAAGTGGTGCCCTCTCCACTCTCTTTAGCAGGAGCCATGAAGAGGTTAGGGTTGGGGAGGTGGAATGGTACCTGGTGAGGCATCCAGTCACCACTGCATGAAGGCCCACCAGTACCCACTGGCCCACATCCCCCCTCCCCTCCTCAGATGATATTAATGAGATACAAAGTAAACTCAGAGGTTTCCAAGGCCTCCTCAGATGTGATTTCTCTAACTGTTGACACCCATCCTCTCTGCACATCTCAGGGAGGCAATTCCTTAGGCCAAAGCTCACCTGCTAAAGTAATGTCTACACTGACTGAAGGGGCTATTAAAACTGTCACTAGGTCAAAGCAAGTGAGTGCTCACTAGATCCAGTGGAGAGACCCTCCATATTACCTAAACACAACTGAGTCCCCATCTACATGGCTAAAGTGGAGTTCCCGTCTTTACTGCCCATGTTGACAGTCCCTAATTCACACTGGTTCAAGGTGAGCAAGTCTTTCCCTCTTGACCCAGAGAGCAGGCACAGTAGGCCACGCCTTACAGAGGGCGGTTGGTGAGCTGACCTCACCCTAAGGCCCACACCTCCATGTTTTCACATTAATCTTGCTTTTTGTAAAAATCTTTCGAACATCAATTTTATTATATGATTTGTGAAAAAAGAAATTCGTGAAGAAATCTCTCCCATTCCAGAAGCATGGGAGAAAGTCAGAGTAGAGTAGGGCATGGGGGAGGGTGCCAGGGGAAATGTTTCTCTAATATCTCTTACAGGCAGGGTAGAGGAGTGTCCTGATATCCAGGTGGATCCTGATGTGCTCCTGGCTGGAACCCGCTTGAAGAACCCTGAGCCACTATGCACACTTGCTCATGCAGTTGTGTGTCCATGTGATCGATGCCCTCGCTGTGACATCAGCATCCACAATAGAAAAGGTCTGCTGGCTGGCTGTCCATTGCTTTCGTCCGGTTCCAATCTGGATTTACATGGGGGCCACCCTGTTTCCCAACCTAGCATGTTTCTGCCCTCTGTGCGTTGGAGCCTCATTCTCCCTCCTGCGTGGCACACAGCAGCACAGCTATCTGGAGCAGGCGGCAATCGTCCTCCTCACTCGCTTCCAGCCCTTGCCATGGAGTTGCCCAGTGGGAGACTCTTGGGAGAAACTACTGCTGTGTCCTGGTGGCATGGGGGACACAGGCTTCTCTTGGGAGGCTAGGCTGGGAATGGGGGTCCTCGCAGGCAGGGAGCAGAGATCAATGGTGGGCTGGCTGGCCCTTCTCATGTCCTTCTGCCCTGACCGCTTGGCCTCCTCGGGCAGCTGACGCTGACAGGGCAAGGGGAAGGTGCGGAGGGCAGGCTCACTGGTGCTCCTTTTTGGGAGCACAGGGACAAGGGAAGGAAGGATTCACAGGTTGTGTTTGCGACATAACCCTTGCAGGCACAGGCTTCACCTGGAACACATTGCGGGCCCCCTGGCAGAGCTGGTGCTGCACTATCAAGTACGTAGCCATCACATCATCGAACTTTCTCTCAGACAGAGACTGCCAGGTTTCGTATGGGTCGTAGCCCATGTCAAAGAGGATGGTCAGTATGGTGGGGTCTCGGAGTATAGGGAGTGGGTCAGGAGAAAAGAATAAAATCTTCTCACCTTGACTCACCCACGGGTCCTCAAGGATTTCCTCTATGGAAAGCCTGGCCATGGTGTCCACGGTCAGTATGTCCTTGAGCAGGCTCTGTGCTTGGGCAGGAACGTGCTGGGGAATGTCCAGCTTTGGAAACAAGATCTGCTTCCTCAGCTCCCTGTTGTTGGACCCCCTGAACGGATAGGTCCCCGTCAACATTAAGTAGAGGATGACACCCAGGCTCCAGATGTCCACCGGGGGCCCCTCGTGTTCTTTCCTCCGGACAATTTCGGGGGCAAGGTACGGCAGAGTGCCCCAGAACCTTGTCAGCTTCTGACCAGGCTTAAACCTCACGCTTAGGCCAAAGTCCACGAGCTTGACGTTGCCGCTGGAATCCAGCACCATGTTCTCGGGCTTCAGGTCACGGTGCACGATGCCGCTCCTGTGACAGTAGCACACGGCCCAGGCCATCTGCTGGAAGAGCCAGCGCGCCTCCTCCTCGTCCATGCCCCCAGGCGGGATTTGGTCAAGTACCGTTCCCCGAGCTGCATGCTCCATCACAATGTAGACGTTTTCATGGGTTTCAATCACCTGAAAGAGCTGGATCACATGTGGGTGGCTCAGGGTCTTCATGATGTCCGCTTCCAAGAGGACTGGCAAGTTGCGCTCCACCTTTGGCACCACTTTCACCGCCACTTCTGCCCCAGTGACCAGATGCCGGGCTACTTTCACCTGGCCAAACCCCCCATACCCTAGGTCCCTCAGGACCTCATAGTGGCCCGTGAAGGCCGCCTCGAGGCCTACATAGGGCCTCTCACCCACTACACTAAGCTGACTGCTCTTTCTATGCATCCTAAGCCAGAACACCAACTAAGGACGCTAGCTAAAAACAACACAACAAAGCAAAACAACAAACCAAAACCAACAACCAAAACAAAGCAAAACAACAAACCCAAACCAAAGAACTGAGAGCCAAACACCACAACCACCAACCGCCAACCACCAACCGCGCTAACTAGCTGGGAGTCTGACAGGTCACTACCAAGAGCTTCCTGTACTAATGGACAAAGACCAGCTGCAGCCACCCCCTTATATACTCCATGTCTGAAATTCCCTCACAATGGCTCCTTGTGAGGTCAGAGGCAGAGATGGCCCAATCACGCCTGGGCACAACCTCCAGTGGACACCTCCCTTTTGGTCCTCCAGCACCTTTTCATCTTTCACAGTAGGAATGAGAAAGGACTGGAGAAGGTTTTGGCTTCACTGAGTTATGGGGACTTGATATGTATGTTTTTAGCCATTAAATATATTTAGTCCTTCAATGGACATTTCAAGTCTAAAATTCTGTAAAAAATCTGGCTTTTAAAGACCTCATCCTATCTCAAGCTATTCAACTTTTCCTTCCAATGCTGAATGAATGGTGTCAAAATCATGGTAGAATCTCACTCATGTCTTGATCCTATAACAAAATGCTCTCTTCTTTAAAATTTATTTGCATGTTATTCTCACTCATTGGTTGGAGAGGGAGGAATGTTTCATCATTTCTCCATAAACTATTTCTCTGTGATATATGATATGAGCAACAAAAATATATCTGACATGCACTAATACCCCACTTTTTAGGATCCCTTTTTGGTTGAAATAATGAAGTTTTGTTTAACAAAGAAACTTTTGAAAACAGAAAAGCAGCAAAGCAACAAGAGTTGATTTAAGATAACTAG
>PVKS010029634.1:0-25182 GCA_004027875.1 Aplodontia rufa | reverse complement strand
TTTTTTTTTTTTTTTTTTTTTTAAGAGAGAGGGAGATTGAGAGAGACAGAGAAAGGGAGAAACAACTTTATTGAGTTTTTCACATGGCCTTCGTTGCTCCAACACTCGGTTGTGTACGTGGTGCTGGGGTTTGAACCCGGGTTCTTGTGCTTGCCAAGCAAGCGCCGAAACCACTGAGCCACCGCTCCAGCCCCTGGCTGGATGACTTCTGAGAGGCTGGCAGACCCCATCAGGAGGCCATACACCTGGGCTTAGTGAGTAGCTGTTCCTTTCTTTGGTGCCAAAGTCACTTCCAGCCCTGCAGTTGCCTTTGACTGTACCAATTACAAAATCCTGGCATCACATTCAACAATCCCTTAACAAGAATGTCCAGGGAGCTGGAGAATCTAGATAATGAGCCATCCAAGATTCAGGGGTCTTTCTTCTTGTCTCAATGAGTACTTGGGTTGAATTCTTCCCTCTCCTGGTGTCCTCTTAGTATTCAAATTTCACCATGCATTTTTTAATAAAACTGCCAAACTGCTAGTCTATCTTGCTAATTCAAATTTGTGTTATAGTCACCAATGAGAATTGTCTGGGAAATAAGGAGAAAATCACAGAAAAGGAAGAAAAGGGATGAAAAGTAACTAAGTTCAAGATTTTTCAGGTTCCTGTGAGGATTAAATAGCTGACATATGGTCCCAAACAGGGCATGGTTCATAGTTTAAAATCCAATGGAAAGAGGAATAGTGAACACCATGTTTAGCTACCATACTCTGAACATCTCCATACAGAAAGGATGATCGTTACCTCTGTCTCCCAGATTAGCCTCGACCTGGGATATGGTAAGAACCTCACAAATTTCATGGGGCTAACTGAATAGATGATGCAGATCCTAGTACCAACTACCAAATAAGCAAAAGTTTATGATATATATTCTGTGGCCACACTGCTACGGACTTTTTTGTGGGAATAGTATTTCAAAAGAGGTAATAGATAACATCACAGTTTCAGGCACTTGGAATCTTGTCTGGCACATCCAAAACAAGCACACGTTGTACTCTGAACACTCCAAACGGCAAATGGAGAAACTAAGAACATAAAATGTGACATAAAAATGTGACATAGTAACTTGGTTTCAAGAAGAATTCAGTGTGGCCTGGGGACACACAGGGGAAAGGTACTCTTTGTGAAGTAGCAGAAGGAACTCAGCCCTGGAGTCAGGCAGTCACAGACCTGACTTTGAGGTTCCCGTGATTTACTTTTATTGTCCTCTTCTGTCAAACAACAATAATGGCATCTCATTCACAGGTTGTTGGGAGATTTCAAGGAGTTAGACTTCAGAGTAAGTTAATATCTTATAATAGATTTTTAAGAAGTATTTTCATTTGCGTAGTATGACAAGCTGAAGGGTGGTCCCCAGTGATGTCTACATCCTAACCCCTGGAACCTGGGAATATGTCACCGGCATGGGAAAAGGGCTTTGGAGATGTGGTTATGATAAAGATCTGGGGATGAACAAATTATCTGGGAACATTTGGAGCCAGTGCAATCACAGAGGTGCTTGTAATAGAAGCCAGGAAGGTCTGAGTCGGAGAAGGAGATAGAAAGACAGAAACAGGTTGGTAGGATTCAGGGTCATGAGCCAAGGAATGCAGAGAACTTCTAGAAGCAGAAAAGGCAAAGAAACAGATTTTCTAGAGTCTCCAGAAGTGCAGCCCTGCTGACATCTCAGTTTTAGCCTAATGAAAGCCATTTTGAACTTCTTAGCTCCAGAATACTGTAAAACAATGTGTGTGTGTCCCTATGCTTGAGGCATTTTATTACCACAGCAACAAGGGACTAGAGAAGATTGCTTTTGTCGACAGTTGCTCACCAGCCATTGAGGCTAAGGTGACACTTCTTCAGGAGGACAGCCAAAAAGACCAGAAGAGAACCTTAGTTCTGGCTTTCATATTCAAAGTAGGCTCCCAAAGCTAACTCAGAAACAAAAGCTGTGAAAGCCATACTCATTTTTCAAGAGCTAGGACTTTTTTTTTTTTTTTCTGAGAGAAAGGGAAAAATCAGTAATTGCTGGTTTCAAAGATCTACAGCTTCTAAACTCAAACGATCCAAGAAAAAGGAAAGAGGATGTGTCCTAAAGAGATCAGGCACCACACGGAGAGATGACCTAGAGGAACACATCAGATGATAAGATTAAAGATTTAGTCCTCCAGCCCCGTAGAGAAAGTGGACATAGATATGTGTGAGCTGACGGAAAATCGGGCGCATTGAATTCAGGACATGCTGGAGGCCAAGGGCTTCCCATCCCACATTAGCAGTTCTGGGATAACACCCACTCAGAGTATGCCTGCCCTGAAAAGTAGGAAAGAAAAGCGAAAAACAGAGGCTTATGCCACTCAGTCAGCAGGAGCACCACACTGCCACACCTCTGCTGTCCCAGTGGAGGACCCAGAAGAAGGCAGAGAGGATCTGACCCTGGCAGGGGTCAGGAATAAGGACTGTGGTTCATAGCTTACTCCAGGGGACACTCCATGAACAAGAACATGTGGGGTCAGCTGAGGCTGGAGAGGACGACCAGCGGAATATGACCTTCTCTTGCGGCTGAGGCACCATGTTTCATTCTCTTTGTGTGCAGGTACCGTCCTAGAGAGAAAAGAGACAGGGGAGCACCCTCAAGAAGGGAGATCAGCATTGACAGGGATTTTCATCTTAGAATTAAATACATTTAAAATCTGAATTGATTATTAAATTCCCAAAATGAAATTTTAAGCAGAAGAATCTGAGTTATTATGATTTAAAAAAAATCTCCCCTTCCAGTAAAGAGCAAATTTAATTTGATTATTGAGAAATAAATTGAATAATATGCTGTATTTTTCAAGCTGCAACTGTAAATTTTAAACCTAGGACGTGGGTGTAAAGCACTTGTCACACAATGGGTGCTTGGAATCAATTATCTCTTCTGCTGTGAATGAAAGAAAGGATTTGCCTAGGGACAAATGAAGAAGAACATTTTTTTTGGAAGGAACTAGAACTTGCTCTTAAACTAAGAAGCAGATAGCTATTGTTTTGCCTACCCAGTTTAAGGACGTTTCCATTGGTAAAAACAAACTGATTTTCTTTTATTTAGAGTCTATCTCTTCCCTATTCTTTCTATGAAATTTGATTAGGCTAATCTCATGCCCTGCTCAGGGGTGGGGTGTAATACTGAGATCTGATCCATCTGAATATTTAGCCTCATGCTCACTGTAATCAGTTCAAGGAATGAAACAGAACCCAAGTTTTATGACAGCTAGAAATTTCAAGGACTTTTCTTGGCACCATTTAGATTGATGTTCTCTCTCTTGGCTTTGGTAAGCTGGAAAAATGTAAAAAAAACCTGGGCTTCTTGTGCTGCCCTGCAAGGATGAGGGAAATTCTGCCTGAAATAAAAGCCAGTGCAGACAAAGAAAGGGTTAAGAGATCTAGAAAGACAGCAGGAAGTGTTGTTTGCATACCTCGATTCGTTCATATTTGATTTTTTTGTTTTGCTTAAGCAAATAGTGTTTCTTTCACTGTCAAATACAGTACCCCGAATAAAACACACAGGGATGCACTTACTGTAGCCTCAAGAAACTAAGGAACTCAGCCTTGCTACATCCAAGATGAAGGATGGTGTCAGAGCAGGCTGGAGAGAAGGATGGTAGGCATCATGATTTGATTTTGTTTCAATAAGCAGTAGAGAGTGAGAGTAGGTTAAGGAAAGAGGTGACATAATGAAAAAATAATTTGGGGAAAGTTAGCCTGGCAGCTGCATCAGAGAGAGTGTGTTAAGGCAGAGACTCTTATTCTGGTACATTCCTAGGTGGGGAAATTTCAACAGTTTCATTTGCACTAATCTCAACTGGAATGTAGCATTTTCCTTTATTTTGAATGTAGGTAGCAGATTGCAGTAGTATCAATAATACTTGCATATTTGTCAACATAAAAATATAGATATTTTCAAATGCCATTATAGTTGCAGGTGCATCAAAACATCACTCTTTACTGTTTCAAAATTATGGTTGTTATGGAACCCACCACTGGTTCTTGTTGTATAAGCATCATTAGAGAAACACACATGCACAAACTTACGTGAGGGGGTTTCTAGTTCAATAACTATATTTTAATGCAATCGGTTTGCTTTGTAATCCTTACTCTTGGAGTGACCAAGAGTGTCCGTGGCACACTAACATGCGCACACACACACACACACACACACACACCCATATAGAAAACTGATTAAATGACTCACATTAGAACAATAGAAGTTCTGGAATCCTGAAGGCTGTGCAGAGGCCGTTGATACAATTCAACAATAGCAGGCTTTAAGTCAGGAGGAAGCAATGAAAGAAAGACATATCCCCAAAAGGCTTTGGAAAAATCTCTGGTGGACCCTGAGAAGGAAATGTACCTGTGCCATTCTAGTGTCATTCTAGCAATAAAAGAAGATCTACGAAGCAATGGCTCCAAGATTAAAACATGAATGAACTGATAAAATGAGTATGAAAGAAATGACAAAAATACTAAAACAACATTTAGGAGACAGCTAGTTTACAGTCAGCTTTGTGATCTGCTTTAAAATAATGGTCGAACTCCCCAAAGAAGATATTCCATAAGAAGGCTTCCATACAGGGGTGAGGGTATGGATATAGGTGGCTTGCCCTAGGCAGAGTGGTAGAAGTAACCAAGGACCTGTGTCATTGACTCTGGAGCTCTCATTCCTTGGGATCCTCCCACCTCTGTCTTTCTCTGTGCTTCGGCTCCCTGAGTCATCTTCAGACAGCAGTATGGTTATAGTGACTACGTTAATTCCCAACCTATCACCCTCACATTGCACCAGCCATAAATTAGTTCATCTCTTCTAAGAGTCCTTGTGGGGGAGCAAGCTTCACCTGTACCCCAATTTCCCAGATGCTCATTCTGCTCAAATTGGCTGGGTCAGGTTGCTACTCTGAGCTAGGGTGACTATACAGCCCGCACCGACAGAGTCCATGCACACCATTGCTGTAGCTAGTTTCTCATTGCTGTGACCAAAATACTCAGCAAGAACAACTTAGACAGGGGGAAATTGGGCTTAAGTATCAGAGATCTCAGTCCGTAGACTGTCATCTCTATTGCTCTGGGCCCAAAGTAAAGAAGCACATTGTAGGAAGGGCCCAGCAGAAAAAAACTGCTCTGCTAATGGCAGGGTTAGGAAGCAGAAAGAGAGAGAAGAGTAGGAGCCCCAGAGAAGACACAGCCTTTTAAGGCATGCACCTAGTGACCCATGTCTTCCAGCTGTGCCCCACTTGCTTACAGTTATCACCCTGTCACTTCATTCAAACTAGGATGAACTTCTTATGTTACAGCTATAACAATCTAATTGTTTTACCTCTGAATATTACTGCACTAATAGGAGCTTTTGAGGAAACGCATCATATCCAAACCACAAAATTCTACCCTTGCCCCCAAAAGCGCATGTCCATCTCACAATGCAAAATGTATTTAGTCCATCTCTAAGAGTCCTGTGGTCTAAACCATTTCAGCATTACCCAAAAGTGTAAGTCCAAAGTCTCCTCTGAGACTCAAGGCAAACTCTTGCTGTGAGTCCCTGTGAAAAACAAATTCAAGTTACATATATCCAAAAAACAGTGGCACAGAGTAAGCATTCCCACTTCAAAAGGGAGGAATAAAGGCATAGAAAGAATGGATAGGGCCAAAGCAAGACCTAACCCCAGGTGTGCCAACTCATCCCAGAGCTCTACATGTAACATCTAGGTCACATAGCTGTGAGATACTTGCCTAAGGTCTTGGGCAGTCCTGACGCTTTGATCTTGTGGGGTTTAGCCCATATGGCCTTTTAGGCTGACTCTCTCTGTAGCCAGCAGTTTTTCTCAGCAGATATGTTACTGGCATATCTTAATTCCTGGTGTCTCCATTCCAGTTTCAACCTCACCTTCCCAGTTGCACATGTTACCCTCTCAGCAGCAGCCAGCAGGGATTCCAACTCTGTTATATTTTATCAAGTTTCCCAAGTCTTTCTTTGAAATTTTGGTGGAAGCCTCCATGATCTCTTAATTTAAGTATCCTGCATTTTTGCAGAACCAGCATCAAGTGGATGACACCAAGGTCTACTGCTAGCTTGCACAATACCTGAAACTCTTGGAATCAGGCTGTAGTGGCCTCTGAGTGCCTGCATAGCTCAGCATGGTGAAACAACTACCTAGGCACCCCTGTGTTAACAGAATGCCCCTATGATCTCTTTGCAAAGGAATTTCGCCTTCTACATTCTTAAACTTGTAAAGAGCATGATTTAGGAATTTCCTGAAATGCCATCCTTCCTATTTGTCATTATGCAAAGTACTCAGCATCTCTTTAGGGGTTGTAATCTCCTTAGCAAACACAATTTACTAGGTTCCAGATTTACATATACTTTTCTGGCTCACTGGGCTGCAAGTTTTTAAAATTCTTTAGTTCTCTTTTCTGCTCCTGATTCTCACAGTAAACTTGGACAAGAGCTTCCTGCCATAGCAATGCCACTGACCAAATGCTGTGTTAATGTGAAATTTCCTCTGCCAGATTAGTCTATCACTCTTAAATTCAGCCTCACATAAAATCTCATGACATGGACAAAATGCAGCCAAGTTCTTTTCCAGAATATAACATGGGTGGCCTCTACTCCAATTTTCAGTAGAGTTCTCATTTTCCCCTGAAACCTCATGCAGAGTACACATTCCTATCACCATTCTGCTTTGCTGAGCTTCCATAAGAATTGCCATTAAGCTTCACTGACAACATTCTAAATCTTTTCCAGCCTGTATCTCCAAACTTTTCAAAATTTCTCCATAAACCAGCTTCAAATATTTCTAACCACATGGTCAGGTTAATCACAACAATGACCCCAATTCTTGGTACTAATTTTTATATTAGTCAGTTTTTTTCATCACTGTGACCATAATATCCAATAAGAAAAACTTAGAGGAGGAAAAGTTTATTTGGGGCTCACAGTATCAGAGGTCTCCATCCATAGATAGGATCCTTAGATTGCATTGCTCTGGGCACAAGGTGAGGCAGCACATGGGGGAAGGGCCCATAAAAGGAAAGCTGTTCAGTTCATGGTGGAGTCAGGAAGCAGAGAGAGAGAAAGGGGTAAGAGAAGGAGGAGCCACAGATAAGATGCCCCCTTTCAGAGCACACCCCCTATGATCCAGCTCCTCTAGCCGTGCCATGCCTGCCTACAGTTAACACTCAGTCCATTCAAACTAAGATGGACTCATTAGACTGCAGCTCTCATAATCTACTCATTCTACCTCTGGATATTCCTGAATTAACAAAAAGTTTTTGAGGGACAATTCATATCCAAATCAAAACAACTATTGTTCCAACATAGTCATTAAAAGAGTCCCTTTCACTCTCAAAATCATCCTACTTAGGATGGCAGAGCATCTGGCCACCCTCCCCACAAACATTCAGTGAATCTAGGGAATGCAGGGGCTGATGTACCTTAATATGTTTTAGATACGAGGGGTCCCCCTGAAGCTCCCATGTGAGATAATGCAAGAATTTTCAGAGGCAAAATAATTAGCTTCTGAGAGGTACAACTTAACAGTGGATTAATCCACGGATATGGATTACCTGGGAAATAACTGTAGATAGATAAAGAGTCAGACTGGAGGAGGTGTATCATTGGGGACATGTCTTTGGGATATATAATTTGTCCCTCGTGAGCAGACTGTCTCTCTGCTTCCTGGTTGCCGTGTCCTGAACTGCTTTCCTCCACAATTCCCTTCTGTCACGCTGTTCTACATTGTCTCAGGACTAGATTTATGAAGTTAGCCATCTATGGACGGAGACCTCTGAAACCGTGAACCAAAGTGAACTTTTCCTCTTCTACATTGCTCTTCTCAGGTCTTTTGGTCACAGCAATGAAAACACTGATTAAAACACCTGTAGATATGTGTTCCACTTTTATGTCTGGGAGTTGAGTAGAGAAAGATTTCCTAGAACAAAATCAAAACAGAACCAGAAAAGCGCATGGAAGCTGGAGAGAAAAACCCATAGATGGTCACCTTGGTAAATGCAAAGAAATAAAGGAAATTCTTTAAGCTACAAAAGAAATATGTGGAGCCAGGCAAAACCAAGAACGCTAGAAAGGAGAAAATTAAAAAGCAATTATGCTCACAAGATAGGAAAGGAGAATTTGAGAAAAGTGACTAGTTCTTACTAAATTGTGAATAGTAGCCCTGATTTTTTTTGTATGCTGTTTCTCCTGCCAACTTGTAGCACAGAGCCTGGCAGCTTTTGAAATGTTTTCATTGAAATCAAAACATTGCAGACTCTTGGCCTCATTATACAGAGGGTTTTCCACCACCTAGGAAGACCGTCATTCCTCAAGAGCAGTCACTTGTGGAAGGGGTGTGAGGTGTGTGCCGCGTGAGTAGCATGGCTGAGAGCTCCTTCACTCCAGCTTCATCAGATCTCCTCTGAGAGGAGTCCGGTGAGGACACACAATGAAGATTGCAGAGTTTCTCCTACAACAACTTGTGTGTTATCAGGTACACCCTTTACAGAGGCTGGCATTCTAACAGGTAGCTTTTCTTCTCTCATTTTTCAGTGTAACCAAGTTCCCAAGCCACCATTTCTAATCAGCAGAAAATTCTTACTCTTTCCAGCTCAGAGTCTTCTGGACTTAAACTTGGTGAATGTGGGATTGAAATTCAGTCTGTTGAAGATCTATATTCAGGACCAGCTACTCAATTTTCAGCCCCCTTTGCAAAATGACAGTGCGGAGCCACCAGTTCAGAACTAGTCATTTCAAGTCAGCAAGATCAGAGCAGTAAATTAAGCGCAGTCCTTTGTGAGCATGAGAACCTATTACAAGTTGCACCTGACTCACATGTACCTATGGTGTGAGTCAAATACTGATGGGATTCTAACCAGGCAAACCCCTGAGTGGTAAGCTGGAGTCAATGGGCATATTCAACATAAGAGCTAAGTAAAGGTTCTGATCTGAAAGAGGTCCACTACCTGGATAATACCCCAGAGCAGCTTCAAAATCGTGGGTTCAGGGAAATCAATAATAGCTAAACAGTGTTCTCTTATGGGATCTAAGAAGGTAGAAGAGTGAGACAGGGCTGGTTTCTTGGCTTACAACTTAGAATAGGCTCTCAGTTTATTACCAATCCATAAATTGAAGCTTTTACCCTTAAGGGTGAATAACATCTTGGCTACGAATAAGATTCTCCGGGCACAGACTTTTTTCTCGAAGGTATATGGAGACGTTATTGCTCTGTCATAAGTTGTAGTGTTTCCAAAATAAAGTTCACATGACAGTCTGACTCTCTTTTTCTACATAACTTTTTTCCTACCGTAAAGTTGATAGGATTTTTCTCTTTACCTTTTAAATTCAGCAATTTTGCCTGGGTATACTGAGCTATACAGCTTTTGTCTTCAATCCTACCTAGTTTTCAGGATATTTTTCAGAACACTGCAAAATCAGGGTTTTCTTTAGCTTCAATACTTTTCATCAGCTAAGATCAATTTCTTGCTATTATTTACCTATAAATACGCTGTCCTCCATCTGTTCTTTGCTCTTTCCGGAACTGTTGTTGTTTGTATGTTAGGTCTCATGGATCTGTATACCAATTTACACACATTTTTATTCATGATTTCTTCTCTGTATTTTTGCTGTAAGTAATAAAAAAGTCCTGGTGGTGCTTGATTATCCAGTTCAAGTCTCCACAATCTTCATCCTCTTCTATTTATCGATAAAATATTTAGATATAAGGATCATGCATTGTGTTCCAGAGAATTTCCTTTTGTTTGTGCTGTGGTCAAATCTCCTTTGGTGTTCTCATCACCTTTGCACTTGACTTCTTGACTGTTTCCTAGTACTTACGTTTGTCTGACACCAGGACTTGCTCTTACTTCTCCTTTCTAGCTCTGGACTCTAGATCACTGCCCTTGGGTTATGGGCCTCCAGTGTTGTACCCAGAGAGTATGCACAAGCATGAAAAGTCTACCTTGTGATTCCAGTTACCAAGAGGTATGGTGTCTGCGGAAAAAATAAAAATGAATGCAGTGGTGAACAGGTAGAAACCAGTATGTCTTTTTTTTTTCACCACAAACAGTAATTTAAACAATGTCAGTGATAATATACAACTCTCTAACAAAGCTTTTGTTGGCTTAATGATTACTGTGATTACTGTTGAGAATTAATTATATATATATGTACATATATATATGTATATTTCAAAGTAGGACAATTTTACTTGCCTTTTAATAAATATATTCTATATGAAAGTTGCTATAGTTTGGATGTTGGGTGTACCTTAAAGTTTCATGTGTTAAAGGCTTGGTCCCTGGAATGATGGTATTGGGAAGTGCTATGGACTTTTAGGAGATAGGGTCTAATGGGAGGTCCTTAGATCATTGTAGTGTGTTCTTACAGCCCTTGAAGAGAATTGTTGGGGCCCAGGCCCATTCTTTTCTCTCTTCTTCCTAGTTCTAGATGTGAGCGCTTGCTCTGGAACTTGCTGCCCTAATCACAAGTTCAAACCCTAAATAAGTCTCTCTTTACTTCATGAGAGCCTACATCAGGTATTCTGTGATAGTGATCCAAGCTGACTACTACGAACATTATTTCAGAAAATGTTTGACTGTATAGTCTGATCTCAACACACTCAGCCTATGAAGAATAAGTTCATAGTAATTTAGATTATTTCAACTCATCTCCACGTTAGCTTACACCCGCAGTATGTATCTTGAACTATATTTTCTAAATTAACAATATAAACACAGTAACTACAAATGTGAACCAATGGAACTTGGGTAACTTCAGTTTGTCACTATGTGAACACTTGGAGTTTTTATTGGTGCTAAATTTTTTTTAAAATAAAAAGGAGTATAAATTTCAAGCCACAGTATTATTGTTTGGGAAATGAAAAGTTCAGTTTATTCACAAAATATTTTACTGAATTTGAATAACAGCTTGAAAGTAGCAACTTATTCTTTGTTAATGTGTATTTAAACCCAAATTAAATAATGATGACTACTAAATACTGTGTGATTATCATTGAAAACAGTATTGTCATAGGAATGAGGGAATGTTCAAATACGACCTATGTTGGGTCTCAGATAAGTAAGCACACCCTAGGTCCAACCTCAGAGCACCTTAGCTGGCAGCAACGGTGCACGGACTGCCCTGTGCAAGAGTCCTTACTGAAATATTGGGACAAAGTCTCTGGGCTCCCTGATTGCATCTTCAAATTCAAGTACACTATAGACCTCAGAAGTAGGGAAGATTCATCCTACTTTGTTCAGACCCATCACAGTTTTGGGGGATTTGGCATCAGCAAGAAGTTCCAGAACCACTCATAGGGCCAGTTCTCATCTTTAAGGCCAGTAGCAGTGGTAGTACCCTCATTTAACAGATGGGAGACCAGAACACAGAGAGAAGGTTACATTTAAGGATGATGAAATTAGCAAATGGCATTTGCAGCCTTGCTTCTGAGACTTTGTTTTTAACCACTATGATAGAATCATATCATTCATAAAAGAACAACACAGAATCTGTAGTGCAATAAACACTGCAGATGGGTAAGAACAGAACATAAAGAAACAGTAGCTGATTCTATTTAGGGGTTGCAGGGGGTGGGAGAGATACAGCTCTGTTGGGTTTTCTATTGGACTTGATACAGGGGCATTGCTTATGCTGAGCCTTGAAAAATGAGCAGATTTTCCCCTAACTGAACTGATCAGAGAGCAGGTATGTGAAGATGCAAAGGTGTCACCCAGTGTGGAATGATAACCAGCTTCCATACGGCTGGACCATGGGGAGGCGTGCAAGGGGAGGCGTGCAAGGGGAGGCGTGCAAGGGGAGGCGTGCAAGGGGAGGCGTGCAAGGGGAGGCGTGCAAAGGGAGGCAAGACTGGCAGGGCCGCAAGGGCTAGATCATCGAAGGTCTTGTGCGTTGGGTCAAGAGGTCAGGTCCAGAGTATAAATCCCCTCCTGCCTACCAATGGAGGTCTCAAATAGCCAAGCAAGTGGAATCAGAAGCTGCTGCTCCCTCAGCAGAAATAAAACAATGGCCTCACAGCCCCATCATCACCTGAAAGAAGGAAAGGATTGCTGCAGGGGGAGGTGTTCCTGGGAATCAGGGGGGCTTTATCTGTGTGAAACCCCTCCATTGAAACAAACACCATTGGCCAATCCTGTAAGAGCACACGAGGCTGAGGTCATTGCTGTCTGTCTGCAAATAAAGTTTTCCGGTTCACCATTCTCTGTGAGAATTCCCCCAGGGCCTGAAGCTAACACAGAAACCTGTGTGACAGATAAAGTCGGTAGGAGAGGTTTGAAAAGCACACATCCCTCCAGGCACGGTTTCCTTTCTCTCCACACTTCCTGTCACCATGGTTATGTGCAAAGCCAAGGGGCAAAGCAGGAAAGCCAAACTGCAAGAGACAGGGAAGATAAGGTCCCCATCGATTCCGGGATGCGGGACAAAGTGTCACAAGGAAAGCAAGCAAAAGGCAGGATTTCATTATCTCATGAATACCTCCCAAGATATACCGCAAAACAAGAGCAAAAGTCTTCAAGAAGTCAGACTCACTGTTGGTGTGGGAGTCCACCCAGATTAAACGAGAGAGGAGAGGATGCTTCAGTTTTGAATTCCAGTATCGCTGCAACATTTTTTCCCTTTAAAAATGGCAAAGGCCACAGCTTGAAATATTAATTCACAAATTAGCATTCATTTGCATCTATTTCTTATGTTTCCAACATTATGAATAAAATTAACTAATGAAATCAATTGAGGAAGTATCAAAGCCTTTATCTGGAGCATGACAGGAAAGTAACTCATAGTACACACACACACACACACACACACACACACACTTCCTTCCATTGTCTTGTACACAGCAGGAGCTTAATAGGAGCATATGGAATAATAGACCGAGCAAAGCACTGACTGAATGGATGAATGCCCCCCTTGAAGTTGTTTGACATATCTCTTATTCTTTCTTGCCTCAATTTCCTTCATATGAGAAGCAGGGGGCTGGAAGCATTGATGCTTGACTCTAACATAATATTAAGGGGAAAGCACGGTCAATCACATAACATCAATCCGCGAGCCAGGTCATGGCCTTGCCACAGCCAAAGGACCACATGATCAAATCGTCACCTGTCTCCCAGCTACCCTCGCATCAGGGTTCCTCTTTCATTCATACACTGTGAAGAAAGCAATTTCTAGCCTTCATTCTCAGAAAGTCCCTACAGGATCCACAGTGAGGTGGACCCTCTGCAATATGGAGGATTCTCTGTGCCATTTAATAAAAGGTACAGGTATTGCAGGTAGCATGGGGCATCCTTGGCGGAACTAAGAAATGAGTTCTTCAATTCTCCCCATGACCTTTGGCTAAGGAGGTGAATGAAGTTGTTTCGTTCAGATCAGTCAGGCTTTGACAAACTTAGGCTCCTTTCTGCAATGAACTTATCATCTGTTGGGGCAGACAAGATTTAAACCCATGGCACAAGGAAGGAACAGTGCAAGTAGTATCTCATCAAGAACTAACAGACCACAGGGAGGGTTTTTGCATCCTCCCTCTTTTGTCAGTGACAGAGGAAGGGAATGCACTGAACCATAATAAACATCTCATCAAACGAATAGCAAAGACCTCGGACACCTGCCTCACAAAGTTGTGATTTCTGGGCTGCAAACAGACATTCCTTTCGCCTCCACAGTGTACATATGGAGAAAAACAGGAAGGGGTTTTATATCATCCTCAAATAAAATCAGAGAAAGAGAGAGAGATGGAGGGAGAGAAATTCCCTTTCACAAGCACATTTTGCGTAAATGGTGCCACCTTAAAGTTTGACCAGTGGTCCTTGAACTCAGATGCCTCTGAATCATCTAGAAGGTTGTAACACAAAGTGCTAGACTGCACCCCCAGATCTTCTCACTCAAGGTCTGGATGGAACCTGAGCATTTGCTTATATAATCAATTTCTGTTATGGTTTGGGTAAAAGATATCCCCCCAAAGCTCATGCAAGATAATCCAGGAGGCCGAGGTGAAATGATTGAGTTATAAGAACCTTAACTCAGTCAGTGTGCTAATCCCCTGATAGGAATAAACTGATAACTGTAGGTTGGTGGGTATGGCTAGAGGAGGTGGGTTGTTGGAGGTGTGCCTTTAGAATATATATTTTGTATCTGGTGAGTGGAGTCTCTCTCGCTCTCTCTGCTTCCTGGAGCCCCGCCTTCCACCATAATGTTTAGCCTTTCCTGGAGCCCCAAGGAATAGAGCTGGCCTTCCATGGACTAAGACTTCTAAAACCATAAGTCCCCAGATAAACTTTTCCTTCTAAAATTATTCTTGTCAGGTCTTTCAGTTGTAGCAACAAAAAAGCTGACTAAACAGAAATTGGTACCAAGAAGTGGAGTCCTTGCTTTCACTAACTCAACCATGTGGTTCAGAAGCTTTGGAACTTTTTGGTATTTGTGGGAGGAATTTTGGAAAGTTTAGTGGTGCAAGCTGGAAAAGCTTTAGATTGTTGTGGGCAGAGATTAATGGGTGACTTTGGTGGGAGCTCAGAAGCCCAGAATGTCTAAATAATTGTGCTAAAAAGACAGAGCTCAAGAGGAATCAGAGGGGAAGAGGGACTCTATTGGAAACTGACTAGAGCCCAATCGTGTACTATTCTGGCTAATAAGTTGCATGCATTTTTCCCATGTCCAGAAACTTTCTCTGACCAATATTTTAAAAGCAATGGACTTCTTGATCTGGCAGAAGAAATTTCTGAACAGCATACTGTTCGAGTGATGGTGTGGATATTGCTGGCTGCTTTTAGCCAAGTTTATGGTGGTATTCAGGATCAGAAAGCAGAGTGGAAAGATTCAAAATGGGAGTAAGACTGGGACTAAGGAAGTTGTAGTTGTTAAAGACTTCACTACCACCAAAAGAAGTCTAAAGACTTTGCCCAGAGGCAAAAAGAAATATGGCTTGAGGGCATCCCAGCAATTGGCAAGACTAAATCCATCTCAGGCTCAGAGGAGCAACGGTTCCTTTGAGAAGAGAGCAGTGGGGCACCCTGCTTGCACAGGGTGACCTAGGAAGTTGATTCACCATGCTCAGCCACCCAGGGACTCAGAGGCTGCTGTAGCCAGGGTCCCAGGAGGCTTGGCTACTGCTCTAGTTGGCGGCAGACCTTGGTGGAAACCGCATGGTGCTGGTTCTGCACAACTGCACGATGCTGGACTTAGGGGGTCATGGAGGCTTCCACCAAGATTTCAGGAAGGCCTAGGAGGCCAGGTAATGTGCCTCAGGGTCAGAGACCCTATGGGCAGCCCCTGAGAGGGCAATGCATAGAGATGTGAGGAGGAAGCCACAGCTGCAGTGGAGACCCTTGAGGTTAAGAAATAGTACCGTGGAAGGTCCACCAAGGAAAGCTGCAGGAATTGAGAAGACTCGCCGTCAGAGAGGCCAAGTGGACTGCAACCAACAAGGCCACAGGGGCGGAGCTGTACATGCCTTTCATAGAGAATATCAAGATGCCATGTGCTCCAGAAGCTGGATATGGGGCTACAGGACTTGTGTGCCCAGCAGGATTTTGGTTTCAAATTGGTCCCATCCCTTCTTTCTATGCCACTATTTCTCTAAATGGAAATATATACTATGCACCTTTCTATATTGGACATATGTAATTTGATGGATTTTTTACAGGACTCCCACTGAGAGTTTGCCTTGAGTCTCAGAGGAGACTTTGGACTTGAAATTTGGGGCAGTCTTGAAACTGTTAAGACTATGGGGACTCTTGAAACTGGACTAAATATATTTTGTATTGAGATTGTCAGGAGGTTTTAGGGGACAGGCTAATGTGAAATGATTGGGCAAGGAGAGCCCTAATCCAATAGTGAGTTGATCCCTTGATAGGATTAACTGGTGGCTGTAGGCAGGTTATGGGTGGCTGGAGGAGGTGTCATTGGGGACATGCCTATGGGGTATGTATGTTGTATCTGGGGAGCAGAGTCTTTCTCTACTTCCTGAAGCCATGTTTTGAGCCGTTTTCTTCCACTACACTCTTCCGCCATGATGTTTAGACTCACCTCAAGCCCTGAGGGATGGAGTAAGTGTTCCATAGACTAAGACCTCTGAAACTGTGAGTCCCCAAAATAAATTTTCCCTCTTAAAATTGTTCTTCTCAGGTCCTTGGGTCACAGCAACAAAAAAGCTGACTAACACAGTTTCTCTGTAGTGCTGATACTCCTGATTAGGGGAATCTGTCGGTTTAGGGGATGGTGCTGAAATGGGTGTTGTCTATAAATGTTTGGCCTATGCACATTAAAAGTTGTGCACAATTCTGCATGAAGCTATATTACCAGGAAGTGAGATGATGTGGGAAGAGAAGTGGAGAAGGGCAGAAAAAGTGGAAGGAAATAGCCACGAGGACAAAGGACTCAATGACAACACATTCTAACTCAAGGTTAGCAAAGTCAAATACCCCCAGACTCGTGGAAACAACACAGATGAGAAAGGGGCAGGCAGCAGTGAAAAATGGCCTTTCCGCTACAGTAGCTCAGACCTTGAAGGACACAGTCCTTATTCAACTCTAGATGGCTGTTATTCAAAGAATAGATTGCAGTATTTCCCAGAGTTGCCAATTTTTCAAAACAACTAAATTTTTTGGATTTTAGCAATATATACTCATGAGGTAATGATAACCAAATTCGTAATAAAAAAAGAAAGCAGTCCATTCATTACCCAGGAAGAGGCCACAATTGGGCAATTCTTCAGAATTCACTTGTGAAACAATAATTGACATCTCTTAAAGGTATGAAAAGCAGCCCCTCTGGCCGGAAGATGAGCAAATTATCTCAAATTTGGTGTGATGGGGTTATAATAGCCTGCTAGAGACACAGAGAGACATGGGAATCGAATGGATATCAGTAGAGGAAAGAGAAAAGGAGATGGGAGGTGAGGAGAGAAAGGGAGAGTGCTGGAAAGTGATATTAGATATATTAGACAAATTATATGGCTATATTGTGTGTATATATGAATACGTAACAACAAATCCCATTATTATGTACAACTATAATGAACAAAAAAGTTGTGAAAACAAAGAAGGGAGACCCTTTTGGAGGATTGACCCATATTATTAAAAGTCTTTATCTTTCCTTCTCCTCTTCTTTGTCCCCACCCTGTCCTTTATTGTCCCTGATCCCTCAGCTCCTTACCCCGGGGTCTGTGAAGCACACAGTCAATTTCAATGATAAGAATCACTTTCAGGGCCATTTTGGCAAGAGAACGACCCTGCTTCCACCCCCTCTTTCCAGGCAGTTGCTGAATGAGGGAGCAGGTACAAGAAAGAGAGGACCAATAGAAATTTTTGAAAAGTTATCAGTAGCAAGTATTTGGTAGCTGAGGCAGCTTCCATATCTCTAATTTGAGATGCCCCATTAACAGTTAAGTTGAATTTAATAGCATTGTTGCTATTTTTACTTTGGGCAAACTATTAAGTGCTAATTCAATTAAGTATAGGAAAAATAAAAGATTTTATTTTATCTTTTAAAAAGTTAAGTTGGAATCTATGGCTTACTCCGGAGGCTGAAATAAGGTCTAGGGTGATGGACTGTCACCGTTTGCCTGGGACTAAGGAGAGTCTGCAGATACTAGACTTTCAGGGTGAAAACCTGAGAAGCCCTAGGCAAATTAGGACAGCCTACTGTCCTAATTCCCCACTAGATCCCATTGTCTAGATTAGTACAAGAAAGAGGAAATCGGAGAGTAAGGACAGTGAACATCTTGACCCCACCTACACTGTTTAGATGTTAAGGCAATCCTGCCTTTCTCCCCTTCTGTCTCTCCAAGAGCTTGCAGAATAAGGAAGCAGGTACAAGCAAGATAAGGCAAATAGGAATTTAAAACAAAAAATGAAGGATACAAGAAAACAAAAAAGAAAGCCTTCCAGTTCCTGCCCAGCTCCAAAGCATGGTAGGCCATCAGCAAACAAAACACTTCAATCAGAGTGGTAGCTGACTCTCCCTTGGAAGTCAGGCACTGTGAGGGATGGGAGGATTGACAGAAACAGGGCTAGAAAGCCCTCCTGCCCCAAAGGAATCAATTCAAAGGTGAGCTCCACCTTTTATTCTCTAAAAGCTCTACCCCTACCTTTTAAGAGACTTGTGCATGAATGAGCTCCACAGATTCTATTTTGTCTCAGTCCTCTGAAACCATAAATAAATAGGTCTTTGCAAATTTCTGGAACCTGATTGCTTTAACACAATGAACCTTAGCATTTTGCCAAAGCAGATTTCTCTTCTTCTTAGGTTATGTCACCATGAAATGATCCCTTTCAGCAGTAGTGTGTTAGATACCAGGCAAAGACGCTGCAATCTCCATTGATCCTAGGAAACAATGAAAAGGGGGGAAAAGGCTGCTGAAAATGGAGCATAAACTCTATTCAAAACAATTTTCTGCAAAACGGTGATTGCAAAGTCCCTGAGCCAGGACAGCTGGGAGCAAACCATCAGATTCCACTTTCAAGGCACAGCTCCCTGTTGCTGTCAGCAGACCACATATTTCTTAGCATCTCTAAAGAAATGCTAAATCAATAAGCTACCTAAAGGTTGCTGACAAATCAGATGCTGTTCTATAAAAAGCTGAACCCCATTGCCAGGGAGAAATTGAAGACTTGAGCAATTCTTAGAAGGAAAAGACTGTTTTCCACCGATACCCTATCCTGTGTTCTGACATCTGAGGCTTCGCAGCTTTCAGCAGGGGTGAAGTCATAGGTCCTAGTTGATTCAAACAAGCTTAAAGACCCCTAAGATAGCATCAATAGAACACGGGTCTGACCAAACCATTGTCCCATATTGATTCTGAAAATGATTTCTGACTGTAAAAATTTCCCTTGTATCTGGGTAGTGCTTTGACAGCTTCCAGAATATTTCACACCATCAATCAGTAGTTCACCACAAAAACTTCTGAGTTTGGACAAGTTAATATTCTTACCCTTGACCCATAGCTAAGGAAAATGGGACTGAAAGCCCTTGGTATCTTGTTCTAGATGACAGGGCTAGAAAATTACTGAGCTAGGTTTGTAACCTAAGATTATTTTCTATTTTATATTCTTCTTTGTTTTCTCTTCTGAGAACTTAGTGCCCTCATCAAATCTACTATTTCCTGATAGCTCATACGCCACCTGATAATAATTCATATATTTTGCTCCAAAAGAACAAAGTTCTTAATTTTTCGAAGAACTATGCTTACTGATTTTTCTGAATGCATCAGATTTCTGTGTTAATAATTGCATGGGGTTTTGTTTCCCAAATTTATTCAATCATTTCACAAACACTTGTTAGACTCTTTCAATGCACTGTGTGAAACATTGATATTTGGGTCTCAAAAATAAGTAAGACAACCCCCGCCTTCACAGATCCCACTGTCCACAGTAGGACTTAGCAAACTGTTTCTGTAAATAGTTTAGGCTTAGTGGCCAAATCATCTGTCATGAGTACTCAACTGTGCCATGATAGGGAGAAAGCAGCCATAGACAGTCTGTAAGTGAATTGATGTGGCCAGGGTCTAATAAAACTTTATTTACAAAGCAAGCAGTAGGCAGGATTTGGCCCATAGACTATAATTGATCTATTCATAATCCAGAAAAAAGTGCAGGACAGAAAAGTCTAATACTGAGGCAGTCTGCAAATGCCCTAGAGTCTAAAGTGCTTGCAGTACCTATTACCAATTTGGTGCTATTGCTCCTGTCAGTGCCTGGAAGTCATATTTTCCAGAACAATCTTCCCTTATGGCTCTGGGTTAGAGTTGACTAAGATGGAAACCTATGGGAGATTTGGGGAAATCAGAGACCATCACTTTAGAAGCTTAGGATGATAAGTGAAGATAAGCAGATGGAGATATATCCAGGTAGGCCATGTCCTCCTTCTCATCTCTTCTACATCAGGTCATCTTCCTGATAACCAACTCTTTTGACCAACAGTGGGCTGAAATTCACCAAAAGGCATTTGATTGCAGCCTACAAGAGTGATGCACTCCATGGAAGCAGTTTCACAGAGGCAGCCACATCTCCGTCTCTTTCCATGAGTCCCTCACTAGAGTCCCACACCAGCAGCCAGACATGGTTAGCATCAGATTTTCCTGCAGGTTCCAACTGTCTCCAGATGCCTGCACTTCTGGAAAGCATAATGTGTGACTATTTCTCTGAAGCTCTCAGTCCCTGCTTCACTTCCCCAACATCTTCCGTTTTCATGGAAGAAAAAGGTCTTATATTAAATCTCGTATTCCCATAACATTAATAGTGGCTCTGTCTTCCTAACCTATAGATACATCATAGGAACTAAGAGACTTAAGGGCATATAAAGGAGGAAGCTACAAAGTGACGAGTCTGTCTTTCATTCTGTCGTTTGGAGCAGAGGCTGGGAGAAGTGGAGAAGAAGTCACAAAGATACTGTCATAGGTCAGGTTTCCTTAGAAACAAACTCTGAGTCTCTGAGCTTTGAGTGCAGGAGGTTGATTGAAGAGTGTTGTTCAAGGGAGTGAGGAAAGCAGAGTTGGACTGGGGAAAATGCAGACTGCATTGTAGCTATAACTGAGATCTCAACCAATCCCAGGAAGCTTTGGAGCTGTGATGGACCTTAGGAGATATACTAAAGGACTTTGCTCCTCTACATTCGCCAATCAAGCTCCTGAGTATTTGGTACTATGTGTATCAACAACCAGCACTCTCAATAGCACAGAAGATGAATTCCACCATCCTGCATCGGAGCTTTCTAAGACAAACCACAGCATCCACTGTCGTCGTCGCCTCGACCGGCGAGGCGGCAATAACGACGTGTACACACTTGTTGCTTGTGGAGATCTCTCGTCCTTTATTCAGGAAGTTACACTGCTTATATAGTAAAAGTGAACCAATTCATAGGCTTTTGCTATGAGGAAGGAAACTCTGCTGCCGGCTCCTATTGGTTGTCCCTAGGTGGTCAGATGTTGCAAGCACAAGAACCAGGAACAACAAGAGGTCAGCTGATTTGGTTGGGCCAGCTGCCAGCCGCCGTCTTAAGCTGCCTGTGTGGCGTGGGCCCTGGGTGCTGCCCGCCACAATCCACTACAGTTGATAACTATCAAGGTGGTTTGAAAGATAAATGCAAGTGTTCTGTGTATTAAAGAAGGGGAAGATTTACAAAGATGAAATGCTCACCATAGCATCTAGACATGAAACAGCCTGAGACAATCAGAAAATTCTAAGAGATCAAAGAGTTCATTGGAAAGGAAATAGGTTAAGGGGTCTCCGTGTCAGCTCTCTAAACGCCTATAAATTCTGTAAATTTCCTGATTTGACTTAACATGATTTGAAACACAGAATGAAGATTTTAAAACTGTTTGGAGATGGTTGGTGAAAAGGTGAACAGTGAGGGGACAGGTGGATGGGTAGTGAGTGGCTGGTTCATGGTTAAATGGAAAGTGATTGTGGGGATGGGAGGATGTGTGGTAAGTCAGTGGCTGATGGATGCATAGGTTGTTAACTGATTGGTTACCGTGCGGTGAAAGAATGAGTGGATGGGTTATTTTTTTTAGTCAGGCATTCCTTCTCAGGCCCCCTGAGAAGCAAGAGCTATACCTTGTTAGGAAATAGCAGGTATTAAGCAAAAGTCTTTAGGCAGAGCTCCCGGAATACTAACTTTACTTGTCATTGGTGAAACTCCAGGTAGAAATGCAAATTTGCTTCTCTTTTATCATAGCTTCCTGGCCCTTCTCAGCAATTAATTTTGAAATGCTTTTTCCATTATGCAAAGATATGCTTTCAAGCACCGCCACAGAAGTGAACCCTAGAACAAAAATCAGATGTAAGACTTTAAGGAAGGAATTCTATACAGCTCCAATAGGGCAATGAAACAGGGGAAAGAAGGCAGTCAGGTGGTTTAATCAAGCCACTTCCACTCTGGGTAACTGCATTTTAATCTGAAGGAATAACTCTGGAAACAATTATGTAAAACGTATGCCTCCGAGTTATCCCATCTGAGGGAGGAGGGAGAAGGGAACATTGATACACTAATTTCTATTAGTCATTATTTAAGGGCTGCTTGCCCTGATGGTAAGTGATCTTCCACTGCTGGGAGAATACCTTTAGGCAATAAGATGCAGATGTTAGCATAGGGAACCCTCAGCTGCAGGCTAAAGATCCAGGGGATAAGAGCAGGAAACCTTCAGCACCTTCTGCTGCTGATTCACTACTATATTAAGCACCTGAAAGATAGTGAGTACCCAACAAAGGCACGTGAATGAATGAACGCATGCACATCAGCCAATCACTGAATGAGAATGAGGTACTCATGGCCTGATTTCAGGCTGGAAACTGCAGGTGAACAGCATGTCTGAGGCAGGATTTTATATGCAAATAATCAGACACAGCCGCCAAACTGACCCTTCCCTGGAAGCTGCTTCTACATGAAAATTATATAATATTTTCAAAAGGTCAATTTACTATGTAATTGTAATAGTAATTTAACGGTCATCATAGCAATTCTTCATGTTTAATAACACAGTGGAGTCTGTGACAATAACAACTACATCATAATGTACTTAGCTGGCAAAAAATCCAACTTGGGTAATACTGCACACACACTTTGTTGCTTCCACTTCCATTTCTTTATTTGTGATTATCTAAAGATGTCTCCATCACAATTTTCCCAGAGATCATGCTCAGGAGATAAGTCTGCAGGGGATACATCATTAGCACCTACTTTGCATATAAATCACATCTGCCTTTATTATCTTTTTGTTTCAGACTTTATGGTCCAAAGTGATTACAGTTACCCCAATGACTCTCAGGATATTTTTCCTCTTTTCAATGAAATCTGCTAGTATTCTCATAAGTTTTATGATTTTCAAAACATTGTCCCATTACAAATGTTCATGTGGTTCTTGTGACAACCCTGGGAGATAGTCACATGTACATGCTATTGCAGTGAAACCCTGTGATAAGGGATAAGTGGACCCCCCAAAAAAGGCAATTGTGTAAAACATGGATTACCCTTTTGCAAAATTAATGAATATATATATGTGTGTGTGTGTGTGTGTGTGTGTGTATCTGTATGTGTGTGTGTGTGTGTGTGTGTGTGTGTATACTTTTAGTCATTCTTCCACCCACCTTATGGAACACAAAAGAAAAAAATATTCTCACTTATTCTATGTATAAGAACTAGGCTGACTGTGCACAAAATGGTAAGTGCATGGAATACACACTAAGCATAAATCCCTTCACTGGGTAGAGATCAGTCTCAAACCCCAGTTGCATTATACCTAGTATAGCTGGAAAAATCACACTAGCATCCCTACTACTCTCAGAAATATCCCAAAAAGAACAATAAATTTAATAGACATTCTAATATTCTAACTATAGCTGATTTACTATTACAATTAACTTTTCAATAGAATTTTAATATACTGTTTCCATTTTGCAGATGAGAAAACTCAGACTCAGAGAAGATAAATGGCCAAAATGACACCACATTATTTTCTCACAGCTAGAACTGGAAGCCAAAATGAGCCCTGCATTCTAGCTACCTTACAGCAGGCTACCTCTGCATCCAGAGTGACTGTAGCCATCCGTCACTCAGCAGACGTTTCCCTTCACAATCTCATTTGACACTAGTAACTTCTAGTCCTGGTCTTGTAGATATTTTATTTTTGAGGTGGGGGAAAAGTTAGGCAGTCAGTGTAAGCAGAATGATGGGGGTCAGTAAGGAAATTGGCTGATGGTCATTTTTCTCAAATAGGGCAAAGAGCATCTGCTGTTACAACCTCCCTGAAAACAAGACCCTCTCTAACAAAGGTGTTACAGACACAAGTGGCTCTTCTGCTGATAGAGGTGAACCGTGAGCCCAAGACAAAAGACTAGATCAGACCAGTGCTTCTGCACTTCGCTCTTAGGCATGG
Organism: Aplodontia rufa; assembly: GCA_004027875.1. NCBI lineage: Eukaryota > Metazoa > Chordata > Mammalia > Rodentia > Aplodontiidae > Aplodontia > Aplodontia rufa. The sequence continues at coordinate 1,255 of PVKS010029634.1, read as the reverse complement.
GGGAGGGAAGGCAATGATTAATCAGAGGGGGAGAATCTTGAAAGACTGTAAGAAAAACGAACAAGTTGTCTCCCTCTTTGAGTTCTCAGACCCGAGACTCTTCTGGGGAATTCTTTTCTTCCTATCCTTTCTTAAGCAAAATTTGTCTGTTCCACTTGCCTCGCTGTGCCTTGGTTTCATTCTTCATCTACAGTGGACACGAAACCAACATCCACCTGTGAGAAACAGGAAGTCCAGTGATCCATTTTCAGCATGTAATCTTAACTTAAGGTTCACATATAAAAGGAAGCCATTTTAAGTCAGGGAACTGTGAGGCTAGGAGGAAGCCATATTTCAAACACCCCAATATGTGTCTTCTTACACCTGTAAGTGCTATCCACTTCCTGTAACCATCAAACCCTTTCCAGGACCTATGCCATCCTATATTGTACCCCTGAGATCTTCCGATCAGGGTTTTATCACACGCCTGGTATTTCCAACATACTAAACCAGCATCATTTTCATATATTTATAGTAAGAACATAGTCGTTTTCTTCATCTTCAGTCAATATCATACTATAATATCAGTTGGTGCTAGGGTCATTTAAACAAGATAGTCCATTCCTTTCCTCTCGAGGATGAGAAGTCTGCAAGGAGGTAATCCAGAATGTTGTGCCAGATCATAGCTATCAGGGGCCAAGAGCACTTTCTCCTGCACTATCCTAGCACTTAAATCCCACAGATCCCTTGTGACCTATAGATAGCCAGCTGAAACTCCAGTTTTCACATATGTGAAGATGGAAACAGGAAGAAAAAGGAGGAAAGGACAAAAGAGGTTGCTTCTCATTAGAGGTTGTACTTTTTCATCAGATTCCAAGAAATTTGATGCAAAGTTTTATCTCATTGACCAGAACTTAGTTATGTAGACACATCAAGCAATCAAGGAAGCTTTAAAAAATAAAGAAAGCTTAAACATGTTGTCTTTTGTTAGAGTTCACTTTTCCCTAGTAAAAATGGGATTTTGCTTTCATAGAATAAAGAGAAAACAAAGTTATTTTCACTATGCTGTGTAAGAAAACAACCCAAAGCCCAGTGATTGACAAGAAATATTTCTTTCTTCCTCATGTATGTGTCTTGGATTAACTGTGTTTTAACTTGGGCTCAGTCAAGTTCAGGCTCTAATTCACTCTACTTCTCCTGACTCATTCTTCTAGCACTAAAAGGCTACCCAGGGAAAGTTCTTTCTGGGGTAAGGGCAGAAGTACAACAGAATAAG
>PVKS010029633.1:0-25174 GCA_004027875.1 Aplodontia rufa | reverse complement strand
ACTTTCTTATATTTGCTGAGATTATCTTTATGAACCAGAATATGATCTATTTTTGAAAAGGATCCATGTGCTGCAGAGAAGAAGGTATATTCTGCTAACTTAGAATGGAAAACTGTATATATGTCTGTGAAGTCCATTTGGTTTATGGAGTTATTCAGGCTGGCTATTTCTTTATTGATTTTTTTGTTTTGATGATCTGTCTAATGGTGACAGCGGAGTGTTGAAGTCTCCCAGTATTATTGTGTTATGATCCACGAGAGGTTTGATGTCGTGAAGTAATTTGTTACATAATTGGGTGCACTGTTGTTTGGAGAGTAAATATTAACTATAGTTATTTCTTCCTGTTGAAGGGTTCCTTTTAGTACTAGGTAGTGGCCTTCTTTATCTCTTTTGATTGATTTATGTTTGAAATTTACTTTGTCGGATATAAGTATAGTGACACCAGCTTGTTTTCTTTGGCCATAAGCATGGTAGATTTTTTTCCATCCTTTTACCCTTAATCTGTGGATGTCTTTGCCTGTTAGGTGAGTTTCTTGTAAGCAGTATATGGTTGGATTATGTTTTTTGATCCAGTCTGCGAGTCTGTGTCTTTTGAGTGGTGCATTAGACCATTTACATTTAGTGTTAAGATAGAAGTGTGCAGTTGTTTCGTAGTCATTGTGTCTTACTAGCTGTTTCCGTGGTTGCCTTGGTTGGTTCTTGGTAGGTGACACCTTCACTGAATTTCATCAGTTTGTGGATCATGGGTATCATGTACTTTTTCTTCTGTCTGGAGTATTTCACTGAGAATTCTTTGTAGGGCAGGTTTTCTGTTGACAAATTCTGCCAGTTTTGTTTTGTCTTGGAAAGTTTTTATTTCTCCATCAAATTTGAAGCTGAGCTTTGCTGGGTATAGAATTCTAGGCTGCATGTTGTGGTCATTTAGATGTTGAAAGAGATTATTCCAAGACCTTCTTGCTTCCAGTGTCTGGGTTGAGAAGTCACATACAATTCTTATTGGCTTGCCTCTGAATGTGATTTGGCATTTCTCCCTTGCTGCTTTTAATATAGTTTCTTTGGTATCTCTGTTGTATTTTGAATATGATGTGTCTAGGTGAGTTTCTCTTTTGATTGGGCCTATTGGGTGTCCTGTAATCTTCCTGGATGAGCATGTCAGATTCTACTTTTATCTGAGAGAAATTTTCTTTCAGGATCTCTTTGAGAATATTTCTCATACCATTGTTGTGTGTCTCAATTTCTTCCTGTATTCCAATTATTCTAAGATTGTTTCTCTTCATTTCATCCCAGACATTCTTGAAATACTGGTCTTGGTCATTCAGTTTTTTTTTTTTTTTTTCCTTTTTGATGTCTGTGAGCTCTACCTTGGTCAACCTGTCTTCATTTTTGGAGGTTCTTTCTTCATTGGCAGAGGTTCTATTTTCTACTGAAGTTAATCTATTATTAAATTCTTGCATGATTCCTTTCATGTCATTGACTACAGATTTGAGGTCTGTAACTTCCTTTTTGAGAGAATCTATTACGGTAATAATCGAGTCTTTCAAATCTTGGATTTTCTCTGTTATTCCCTTCATTATCTCTTCTTTTAAGTCAATGATCCTTTTTGTTGTTAGTTCATTGATATATTGTTCTAGATTTTCATCCCAGTCCCTGGCCATAGCCCCCTTATCAGGGGATTGTTGTGAACCTCTTCGAGTTTTATTTCTCATGCTTGAAGAGATTCTTCTCTCTTATTTACCAGGTGAACCTTTTGTGGGAGCACTACAGGTTCTGTGGTTCTTTTTCCTGTCTTCTGCCTTACAGACTAAGCTGTTGGGTTGGGAGATCCATCCCAACCCTTATTTGAGATGGGGTTTTGTCAGGAGAGTTGATTTCAAAAGACAACCCCTTTTACTCTAAACTGTTTGTTACCCTTGCAAGATTCCAACACCTCATGCGCTAGAAATAAATTAGCAATATGTACAATGAAAGCTTACAATAAACAGTAGTAAATTAGTTATTTAGCATCCACTATAATGGACTATCAATTTCAGCCTATGCAACTAATGTAAGTAATAATCAATACTTTTGGTGATACTAGAAAATTACTATTATCTATGACAGAATTCAGGAACAAATACATGTTACTCAGATTAACAATTACCACAGTAATATTTACACAGTCTTAATAATGGGGGGTGAAATTGAGTTAAGTAATTTGGAGTCAGAAGGGGGGTAATGCTAGTAAAATTAAGAGAGAGGTTTATGTATACCAATTATGTACAGTGAGAAAGTGGAGGAGTTAAAGAATTTGCTGTAGAAAGAACAAGACAATGCTAAGGGGAAAACATTTGAAGAGAAAAGGAAATTGAACAGAAAAAAATTACTAACTTTGAAATAAAGCAGGAAAGAAAGAAATAGAAAAGAAGATACAGATCCGAGGGGAAGCTAGGATAGCTGTGGCCTAATATAGGAAGGGTAAAAGGGTTATTGGCAAGATTTGGGTTCTTGCTAAAATTTAAGAGAAGAAGTGTTCCCTGAGAATTATGCTTTTCAGGCATAAAATATTTCAGTTACTTTATGTGCTGACCAGAGTCCTTCTTCTCAAGAATGAGAACAGGGCTAGGACGGATGGGTAAGAGTGAGTCAGAGATATGCTAAATAGGAAAAAAAGGAAAAGAGAAAGAAGCCTTTAAAACAGGCTACCGAACTAAGAAGAATTACTATTGTTAATTATCCCTCTAAGAGGAGAGAGAAAAAAGAAAAGGGAAAGAAAAAAGAAAAAAAAGGGAGGGGTAGGGGTTAATTGCTCTTCGACGTTAGCATAACAGAAAAGTAGAAACCGCTACAATTTTTATATATTGGAGAACCAGTAAACTCCACCAGTTATCACCTTGGTACACACCTAGAAAATGAAGTTGAAATTAAAAAAAAAAAAAAAAAGGAAAAAAAGGGGGGGGGGAATAATACTTAATAGGAAAACCCTGGAAGTATCGATATTATGATTGTCTCTGGTCCTTTCATGGAATGGATCTTCTATTTCTGGCTGGATATGACCAGTTTTAACTTTTTTTGAAGCTGGATTCAGGGGATCTGTAAGTCAGAAGATATGTTATCAGAGCTCCATCTGCTGGTAGTTGTGGAAAATGACTTCTGTGATCCCAGAGGTGGGGGTCAGCTTTTCCACCCTGTGAAAGACCTTCTGTCTATGGTGGGAGGACAGAGCCTTGAACACCGTTTCTCCTCAGTCCCAGATCCTTTATGAGAGGAGGATTTAGGCCCCGGACCCCACCTTCTGCTGAGTCAGCCTGTGATCAGCTGCTGGATCCAGGCACAGTTTTATGAGCCTGCTTTGCAGACCTGGGGGAGGCGGGTCCAGGACAGGGAGTGTGGTTTTAAAGATAGATGCTCCTCTTCCACCGCTGTTCCCACAACTTCTTTAGGGCTTCAGCCAAGCCTTCTGGTCCCGTTTCCAGCTTTGATCTCTGTTGCTTCCTGACGGAGTATTTAGAGCTTGCTTTGCAATCCCAAAGAGGTCTTGCCCTGATCGGGGGGGCTGGGAGTGTGGTAACTAGCAAGCAGACAAAGCACGGACGCTTGCTCGGCTTTCTCGCCCTTCCCGTTCCTGCCCTGCCTCTTCCACGCAAACCGCTGCTCTGTGCTTGTTTGAACACTATTTCCAGTCACTGATCCTGCCGCCAGACAGAATGCAGGTCCGTGAGGGGTCCTTGACAGAACACATTTAAAGCTGTGCGGGTTTTTCTTTGCAAAAGTGACTCCGGCGGGCGGGAGTGTAGGCAGGAGAGTGCAAATGCCGGCCGGCAGGCGGCTGTCGCAGACGCGGCAGCTGAGAAAGATCAGAACAAAGCCCCTGGTCGCTCCTAAGTCTCTATTCCTCAAATATACTGCTAAGATTAGGACTGGTGATTCACAATGCTACTCCCCCCAAATGCACCTAAAATACTGGTGAGAAGCTGGAGATATCCTGATCACTCGCGGAGGTGCAGGGAAAGCCTTTTGTCTTCAGAACACCATCTTGCTTCCTTCTCTCATTGAAGCTTTGATTTGCAATTCCCTTATAGCTAATGATGTGGAGCATTTTCTCATATATTCATGGGCTTTCTGGACTTCCACTGGAGAGAAGATCCTTTTGAGAACTTTACCCCATTTGTTGATTGGATTATTTTTGGGTTTGGAGTTTAGTTTCTTTAGTTCCCTGTATATTCTGGATATTAGCCCTCTGTCTGAAGTGTAGCAGGCAAAGTTTTCTCACATTCTGTAGGTTCTTTCTTGATGCTCTTGACTAGATCTTTAGCTGTGAAAAAGCTTTTTAGTTTAATTGCTTCCCATTTATTTATTCTTGATTTTACAGCATGAGCCATGGGAGTTTTGCTAAGGAAGTAGCTGCTGACTCCTATATGCTGTAGTGTTGACCCTACCTCTTTTTTAGTAAGTTTAAAGTTGTTGGTTTAATATCCAGGTCTTTGATCCATTTTTATTTAATTTTTGTGCAGGGTGAAGGATTTAGCTTCAGTTTTCTACATGTGGCTGTCAGTTTGTCCAGCACCATTTGTTGAACAGGCTATCTTTCTTCCACACTAGGCTTTTGCCCCCTTTATCAAATATCAAATAGTTAAATATATGAGGGTTTGTCTCAGGATCTTCTATTCTCTTCCACTGATCTTCAATTCTGTTTTGATACCAATACCAAGCTGTTTTTACTACTAAGGCTCTGTAGTATAATTTCAGGTCAGGAATTGAGATACCCCCTATTTCTTCCTTTCTATAGAGTAGTGTTTTGGCTAGTCTGGGTCTCCTGTTATTCCATATGAACTGGCGAATTGCTTTTTCTACATCTGTGAAGAATGTCATAGGTATCTTGATGGGGATTGCATTGAATCTGTATAGGGCTTTGGGTAGAATGGCCATCTTTATTATATTGATTCTGCCTAACCATGAGCATGGAATGTTTCTGCATTCCACATAAATATTTGTAATGTCTGAATTCCAGTTACTGATTATTTAGTTAGCTTTTTGGATCCTTAAAACCATCCATTGAATAGTTTTTTTTAAATTATGGTTATATTATTAATTACATTTTATTTTTATTTCTACTAAGATATTTTATGTTTATTCAAAATCTCTTCTTTTCTCTGAATACTTTGCTATTTCATTGAAATTTAAATTCACTTTTTTAGTGTCCTTTATTAATATATCTGTATGGACTATGTAGTATGAATTCATAACAGCAATGCATGAGGATTGGATTTTGGTTACAGATGCTCAGGGATGACTTCTTCCCTCTATTGTATAAGACAAATTTCTCTGCATGGACAGATTTGTTCCTAATTCTTCCTTGACTCTATACCTAAACAAGTTTCTGAAATCCCCTATTAGATCGTTTGTCTCAAAAATTCTTTCAAAATTTTTGTTGACATTTCCTATACTCTTAGTTTTATTTTCATATGTAATTCATATACAGCAAATCTATGAAGTATTTTTGGTCTACTAATGACCAATATATAATTGATTACTTGCATTTTTATACCCACAATAAATTCAGTTTATAATGAAAAATGAACCTATGATATCTTTAAAACATTTCTATATATCTGACTCCCTTTCATCAAGACTACCTAGTTCTTGATTCGTATTCAGAACACCGAGCACCATTTTTACCTCATAAAACACATTCAGTAACCATCTGCCATCATTTTCAAGCCTGGAAGTAACCCATTTCTGATACACAAAGATTTTTTCAATTAGATTTATTATTAAATACTCTCTTCTTTATACAAATAATATATTCTTTTTGGAGAGAGAGAAAGAGGGAGACAGAGAGAGAGAGAGAGAGAGAGAATAAATTTTTATTGAGTTTTTCACATGACTTTTGTTGCTCTCACAGTTATGTACATGAGTGCTGGGGTTCAAACCTATGTATGTGCTCATGCTGGGCAAGCACCGTAATGGCCGAGCCACCGCTCCAGCCCATAAATAATATAGTATTAATTTAAGAATGGATTCTGTAGTTTGATCAGAAATTTGGTGTCAATTGTATAACACTGGAAGAGCATTCAATCAACGATTTTCAGAAGTGCCTTTTATATGTCAGACTCTATGTCTGACGCTAGCGTCATAGAAGTAATCTTTATAAATGAAACCTTAATAATTTGAATTGAAACCAAGACTATTTTTCTGTTTTCCTTTCCTCTCTCCAGCATTCTCCTGACCCTTAACTAAAATTTAGGTCAACTCTTATGATTTATGCAGTCATGCTCAGATGATAGAGTTTCTTCCTGTCAGAAATAGTCTTATTTCAGGAATAGTCAAATCCACAAATTGTATTTGAATGAAACGATATCCTCCTGTTCTACTTCAGTCAGCAGTAGAAAAAGAGGGTCAAGATTGGTTTCCCTGCTTTATCCAGCTAGTCTTTTTTGTTCATCCTTCTGTGACTTTTGTCGAGAAATGAGAGGGGTGATTAACCAGGAGTAGTCTTATTAGACTAATACTGTTTTGAATTAACATTGGCTTTTCTGAGTTGTGGCAGGTACTAAAAAATACACTTTCTCTTTCAGAGGAACTGTGGACCCATTTAAGACATCCCCAGATTGCTGTCCATCACTTACCAAGTGCAAATCATGGTAAGTAGAGCATGCTACTGGGTTGTTGTCCTTTGATAACTTTGCAGGGGCCCCTCATCATGGTTGTCCATTCACACTCAGGGGATATCTGTGAAAACTCCCTGTCTAAGAAAATCTTCTAAGACAAAATCATTTAAGGCAGTTGCATGCAGGCTTCTTTATTTCTCACATGGCCACAATTGATTTTTGGGAGATGCACTTTTAAATCAACAGCAGTAGAAATGTCTTATTTATCTAAAGCAGTCCTCTACATGTTGCCACATGTACTTCAGTTAACCTCACTTTGATTTTTTTTTTATTAGTGATTTTGTTGCCAGATTTAAAGTGAAGAAATCTCTATTGGGAATTGGGTTGTTATTCAAGGAAAAATTCTATGAAAACAAATATTCAAATTTCCCAAATCCTTATTGAATCATTAATTTCACTTGCAAAGACAATGGTGTAATTTTCATAAGTTCTTATGTAAATTCAATATTGGTTGTTTATAATAGAAATAGAATATAAAAGTGTTTGATATATAGCTTAGAATCTGAGCTAAAACTATTATCTCCAACACACTTTTGTGCAGTGATGAACAGGAGCTTACCACATAGGTGTTCACATTATAAAAGGAAATTATTACACAATAATTTCTAACAGAAGGATACTTGTTTTAATGACACATAACTTTCTTATCCTGAGATCTCCAGAAGGTTAAATAATTCTGCCTAATTATATCAGGTATTTCTTAAAAAGCAGGAGATATTTGAGGGGTAATTGAAAGAGGGGTAAGTGGCAAGGATAGAATAGCAAAGGATTATTCAATCAGAAAGAGCTATATGTTCACAAGCAAAGAGGAAGAGAGAAAAGTTTTGTAAGATATATGTCTTTTCTGTCAAACTTGAAAGATTGTGATGTATAAACTACTACTTCATTTTTTAGATCCCTCTCCCCTTTTGAAGATAGTTAACTCCCTCACCTGTGTATGCCCACTTCTTTCCAAAGACCCCTTCCCGTACCCAGCCATCCTCTTTGGGTGAACTTTGAATCACTGTGCAGCGACCCCCACCCCTACTCTCTCCCAGTCGCCACCTTCCTCTTTGCACCTGCCTCCACCTAATCACAGCCAATCAAGCAGACTCTGCACCTGAGCTCCTCCAATTAGAGCTAAGGGCAGTATTGCTGCAGGTTGGAATTAAAACCCCCTCACTTCCTTGCTAGACGCTCATTCTTTCACCCTTCAGCCAAAGTAAAATTTCTGCCTTGTTCACCCACACTTGACCACGTGTTTGATTTCATTTATAACAGTTTTAGGGGCAAAAAGCTTTGGGGGTGGAGAAAAAGTGAAGGATGGAAACGATGTTGGTTAAGTGTTTTGGGCAACATGCCAAGTAGTCTTATGCCAGGTTTTGGGAAATGAGAGGGTATTAAGAATTTTTGTTTGGGACAGGATTATGATGAGCTTTGGTTGAAGGTAAGTGTTTCTCAAGGTCTTTGTGATGTGCAAATGGTCCAAGGTAGAGAAGAAGTGGAGAACCCTGAAAAGTTTCCATGAAAAAACAAGATATGTATTTAAATATGCTTGGGATTACCTACATTAAACTTATCACACACATCTGCCTAAGAAATATTGGGAGATTCCTAAGACAAAAGAATCTCACAATATTGAATTAACCCAACATCAAGCAAATGTGTTAGTGCATGCAATTTTGAGAACTATTAATGTTTTATAGAAACATTGAACAATATAAAATACCTTTCGTATAGCCTCACTGATGATGAGTGCAGAGGCTATTTAGAAATCACTTTTGTTTCCACGACAGATTTGAGAATCTTAGCTGTGACAGGGACAAGTGGGATGATGCAGTCTGTCAATGTAGAGGGTTTATTTTACACTGGGCATGGGTAGACAGTAAAGAAAAGTAATCATTCCACTCATGGAGCTCTAGTTTCCATTTGCTTGTTGATGTAAAACCATTCACAGAAAATAAGCAAGCATATGAAGCCTATGTTTATTTTTTCTTAGAGTAGTAGTTTGGTCATCTGTTCTGTACTATCATACATCACACTAAGACTGCCAAACACTATTTTATTGTTTGTCTGAATGTGCATTCTATTCACTAATTGAATCACTAAGTGTATGATCATTCAACTCCTATAAGATTTATTACTCCACCCAATATCCAGTAAAAAATGGAATCTTAAGGACATATCTCTGAATAAAAACAATTAAAAGATCTTTAGCAAAAAAGGAAATATTTATTTTTATTGAACAAGAACCTACTTAGATTACATGTAATAGTTTGTGAATGATTTTTGTCGCATTTTATTTCTCTTTTTGATTGTGTCTGCAATTTGGTAGAAGGAAAGAGAATTTACAAGTTTGTTTTGTTTGATAGCTATGCTAACATCTTGGGAAAAAATACTTCATACTTTTTGTTGAAAAGCTATATTGTGACTTCTATTTCTAGCAGCAGTGCTGACTCTGCATGCTGAGAAAGAAAATACCCACATAGAATACACGGAAATGCTCTTTCTCGAGGCATAGCTGACCTTGCAAGCTATTGAGAGAAATTCCCAGAAATAGAAAATGAAAAGAAGCTGAAAACCATTGTGGTAAGTGAGCCCTGGCATCATGATGCCCTGAGGGCATCTGTTCAGTAGCCCAAATCTTGGATTTTAATGTTTGCAGAAGTAAGAGGAGGAAAGGCTTTGAGAATGTATAAGAGTATTACCTAGAAAAACAGTTTAAACTTAAATAAGACTATCAAAAAGATAGAACATTAGGAAACTATAGATTACAAATTATCTTCCCAGAAGTAATATTTGACAAAAACAACATATACCTCTACATCAGCCTGGATTCAAAGTAGAATATTAAAAATAGAAAAAGAAAATCATATGGGCCATTTACAAAAGGTATGCCTGACCTCATACTGGTATTGGTTTGAGTTTATAATTCTTCAGTAGTTTACTGCCTCAAAGACTAATTTACATTAGTGAAAGTTTTAAAGCATTCTGAGATACCTGGCAAATCAAAATAGCCTGGAAAGAGACTTATCTGATATCTCACAGAATAACTAATGATGCGAAACAAAAATTAACACCTGAGAGAAATAAGGACCATTATATAATCATTGTGAGAAATTATAGTGTGTCAATCACAGTAATTATCAAAACAAATAGAACATTTGATAAATCAAAAAATGTATCCATATATTTGTATACAACTTCAAATTTGAAAATAGACATTCTCATAAGATTCCCTGTCCAAAGAAACAGCAATACTAAAATCTAAAAATACTAAAAAAAGATTAAACTGACTTCAAAACCCATGGAAAATCACAGCAGGGATGGAGGGTGAGGGCAATCAGCAATACAGAGTGTTACATTCTGATCCACTGGGAGAAATAGAGAAATAATGAAGAAATTTAAAACTAAAAACTACCAAAGTTTGGTTTTTGAAAGTATCAATCAGACAAAAATAGGAGAGCTGATAGGACAGAGTAAAAGGGAGTCAATCACTAATGAACTACATTAGAAATGAAAAGAAAATCCACAGAGAAATCAAATTATTAGATGCATTCTAAAACAATTTATGGAAATCAGTACAAAATAAGAGAAATTTATAATTTCTAGTATAAATACAGTTAACAAACACCATGCTAATTAAAAAGTTGAGTAATCCCATTGCTATTATATACAGTTAATCAGTATGTTAAAATATATACCTCTACATGCCATTCTTCAAAAATATTTCAGGTAAAGATGCCTTAAAAATAAGATTAACAAAATAAAAATTAGCACACACTCCTTACAGATATCTAAAAAAACCCAATGTTTTAGGCTAGTAAAAATTTGATATAGTACTGTATATTAAAAAATATCCCAACTATTTTGTATATGTATATAGATGCAGCACCTAAAAATACTCAGAAATAAAATTATATATCTAAAAGTATACAAAATATATTATAGAAAAATTTCATTTGAATGAAAAGTGGAAGGATAACTTAACATTAAAATGTAATTTAATACTTTAAAGAAGAAAATGTGTGCAATTTTTGTATTTTAACTAATCAGAAAATACATAAATACAACATCCATTAATGATAAAATTTCTTAGTAAACCAGGAGTAGAATAGAACTTATTGTCCCTGAAAAACTGTATCATAACATTATAATTTGCATTATATTTAATGTTAATATATTAGAGACATTCTTTAGAACCAGGAAAAAGCATACTGCTCTCATAATTTCTATTTGGCATTATTCAAAACATTGTGGCTATTAAGATAAGAAGGAATAATCAGCAGTAAGAAAGTAAGAGGAAAAAAGTATAATATGCCTCAATTTTTTAAATAATTTCATTGTAATTTAAATTATAGGATAACCCACACAGAAAGCAAACAACACGGGGGCTAGAATGGTGGCTCAGCTCATACTGCACTTGCCTGGCATGCATAAGTACTCGAGTTCGAACACTAGCACCATGAACACAGGAAATGTTGGAGCAGCAAAGGCAATATGAAAAACTAAATAAAATTGATTCTCTCTTTCTCTCTCACTGATCCTGTATCTTAAAAAGGAAAAAAAAAACAACAAAGAAAGAAAAAGAAAAAGAAAGCAAACAACACCACAAAAAAACTGAAAGAAATTGAGATTTTTTAAAAATGAAAGTAAGGTTGCTATAAAATTTTTGTATTTGTATACCAACAAGAAGCTAAAAATATAACAGAAAAACTATCAATGAAATTATCAATATGGCAGATTTTCCTCTATGAGCAAAATGGCTAGTGTTCTTGATGTTTCGTCTTGGTTACCCATAACTTTCCTTGGGCTCCAATTCACTGTTGCTTACTTTCCTTTTTTTTACTCTGGAAAACAGAGTAGAATCATAGACTTAATTAAACTAACTACTCAGATTTAAAGTAGTGCTACATACTTTAATTTAGAAAGACCTTGTATATTTTACACCTAACAGGGTAAGATATCCTCCCCTCAGGAAACAGTATAAATATAGGCACAGTTAACAAAAAGATAATTTAGAATTCTGAAAATTAATCAAAGATACCAAAACCAGAAAATAAATTTAATCATAACAATTGCCGATGCTTATGTAGAAGTAATGTGATTCCGCAGTGTTCTTGATGAGGATGTGTCCTATGCATCACTCCCACCCCCACTCTAAAGAGTAGTTCATCCTGGATTAAGACACATTATGAAAACCCACAATCTTGCTGCTAGTGCCAAAAGGGAGCACTTTGATTTAGAGTCTTATAAATTCTGGTGGTAGTCTCAGTGGCAAGTAAGTAAGCAGAACAAGCACTTCTGCTGACCGGAGCTATCGATTCTATTCGGTATAGGAAGCAGATTGACATACAAGAGAGCATTTCATAGGAAGAAATGTGGAAGGTGTAATAAGCTCTTCACATATGTCAGATGACATGAGTTGTACATGTGAAAAGAAGATACCAGCAAGCCCATGCTACCACACATCCCTAGCTAATGTAGCTACACACACACACACATTGAGAGAGAGAGAGAGAGAGAGAGACAGAGAGAGAGAGATTGGATGATAGAAACTAAAGGTAAGGGGAAGACATGGAAGTGGCCTAGAGTTTGGAAGTAGCCTAGAGTTTGAATGTACTATATAGGACATAAAGAGGTTCATTTTCAGAAACTGAAATTCCTACAGATTTGAGGTAGTTAGTGTGGCCTCTGATAAACTTCTGGCTGAACACAGTATATGTAGGTGCAGTGGCAGCTCATAGGAAGAAGGTCATAAAAATAAACACACAAAGATAAACTGAACAAGAGATTCATGCGGAGACATGCCATGGTTAGGCTAATTAAATCCAAAGAATACAAGCAACTCCTTAAAGCAACAAGAAAAAAATAATTCATCATGTGCAAGAGAACAAAAATAGAATTAGTGTTTGACATTTTATTAGAAAAAATAAAGAGCCCAAAAGCAATGCAAAAGCATTTTTAAAGAATAAAAGCAAAACAAAAATTAACAACCAGGAATTATATATCTAGAAAATTTAACTTTAAAGTATAAAGGTAGAATAATGATATTTACAGATAAGCTGAGGGAATCTGTAACTATTGTAGCAAAATTGACTTATAAGAAACACTAAAGGATATCTTTTGGGATAAAAGAAAGTGACACTAGACAATTCATAGGCAGAAATGAACATCATAAGGACAAATACAGGATAAGAATAAGATTCTGAACATAACTTTTACAACATATAAGAAGTAATGAATATCACAGCAAAGCATAAAAAGAAGGGGGGAAAGAAAATATAATAGAGCAAAGTTTCTACATACCTCTTCATGCCATTCTTCAAAAATATTTCAGGAAAAGATGACTTAAAAATAAGATTAACAAAATAAAAATTAACACACACTCCTTACAGATATCTGAAAAAAAAGCAACATTTTAGGCTAGTAAAAATTTGGAAGTAGGATATAAATTATGATCCATTGATCTGTTTTTAACCCTTCCAGCAATAACTTAGAAAATAGCTAGAAAAGAGATTAAAACTGAACAGAAGAAATGCAGTCATAGACAAGAGATATTTTCACACACACAACAAAAAGTATTAAAAGGAGGAAGAGAAGAGGAAATAGTTATGAATAAAATAAAAAGCAAAGAAAAAAGATATGAAGTTTGAAAATGACAATTGTAATGTGAAGAATGAACAATCTAAGCATTTAAATATAAGCACTAAAAATGCTTGAAGGAGACAAATAGTAAACTTTGTGATTTTGGAATGGTTAAAGTTTCTTTAGTTACACCAACAAAAGCATAAACCTCAAAAAAGAAAAAAGAAAAAGGAAAATTAGACTTCACTGAAATTAAAAATTTTGTACTTCAAGCAACACAAGTAAATGGAGATACAAGTTATAGACTGTGAGAATATATTTGTAAATGATGTCACAAATATATCTCAGATGAATCCCAACGTGTTCCTCCAGGTTCCCTGGCCTTTATTCATCCTCTGCTGTATCACAGGATATAGCATGGTAATGAAAGATCACCCCGATCATTGAGTTATGGAAGGCTTTGCCTAAGCTGACTGGAGCAAGAGGTTCTGAGAATCTTGCTATCCTGACAAACTAAGCAGTCATGATGAGGAACCCACATATCAAGCAACTGTGACAATTTGTAAGACCATGGGTAGCATCGAGCAACTGTGGCAGCTTCTAGAAATAATGAGTAATTTGGGTGTCTATTATGGTTTAGATATTAGGTATCCTTCAAACGCTCATGTGCAAGATAATACTAGTGGGTTTAGAGGTGAAATAATTGGGCTATGAAAGCCTTAACCTAATCCATGCATTAATCCACAGATAAAAATTCACTGGATGGTAATTGTAGGTGGGTGGTTAGGGTGTGTCTGGAGGAGGTGGCTCATTGTGGGCCTTCCTTTGGGGTATATATTTTTTCCCTGATGAACAAGTTCTTACTCTTCTTCCTAAGGACTTTCAAGTCCTGAGCTGCATTTTTTTTTTCTGCACCCTTCCACCTTGATATTCTGACTCATGTCAGGCTAGAGCAGTA
This sequence comes from Aplodontia rufa, assembly GCA_004027875.1. Lineage (NCBI taxonomy): Eukaryota > Metazoa > Chordata > Mammalia > Rodentia > Aplodontiidae > Aplodontia > Aplodontia rufa. The sequence continues at coordinate 11,002 of PVKS010029633.1, read as the reverse complement.
GAATCAGTCACCTATGGACTGAGACTTCTGAAACCATGAGCCCCAAATAAACTTTTATTCCTCTAAGATTGTTGTTGTCAGGTATTTTGGGCACAATAATGAGAAAATTGACTAAGGACCTGAGTCCAGCCTCTAGCTAATTGGCAGGAGAAAGCCAAGTTGTTCAGTCATATATCAGAAAATGAATTCTTCCAATAATCTCAAAGAACTGGGAAGCAGATTTTTTCAATTTGAGCCTCCCAGGAAAAATGCTGCCCTGTCCAAACTTTGGTGCCTTATAAGACCCTGAGTGGAGGGCCCACAACTAGGCTATGCCCAGCCTCCAGACCCACAGAAATGGTGAGAAGGTAAAATGTGTGATTATTTATAATGTAAAAATAAAAATAAAATATGCTAGCTTTATGAAATATATAAAATGAATCAAAAATATATAAATAACTTAAAGTCAATATTGGAAAATTCAATATTCCAATTAAAAGTGAGAAAATAATTTGATAGGCATTTGTCAAAAGAAGACACAAAAAATGGCTATGACATGAAAGGCTGTTTAACAGAATTATTTTTCTGGTCCAGTTAAAAGTCCAGTGAGAAAATGCTATCCACCCACTAACAAGGCAATAGTGAGAAGCACAGACAATGTTATGTGCTAGGCAGAATATAATGAAACTAAAATGCTCTTATAATGTTAGTGGGAATGTAAACTAATGCAGCAATTCTGGAATAAAAGAACAAGGCCCTTACATTTCTTTAATAGTTGAGCATAGTTTGATCACACGAGCCATAAATTTCACTGCTATGAACGTTACCCAAGAAAAAGAATATATGTTCTCAGAAAGATTACATATACATGTTCATAATCACATTGTTCATAGTAAATAAAATTAGAAACTAATCCAAACATTAACTGGTAACTGAAAAAATATGGCATATCTATAAATATTATTCAGTAAAATAAAGAAGAAAATACTGATACATGTTATTTCATGTACATATCTCAAAAACATGCTAAGTGAAAGAAGCTAGATGTAGAAGTGTATATACTACTTGATTTAACTGATATAAAACTAGCAAGCAGGGCTGGAGGGGTGGCTCAGTGATAAAGTGCTTCCCTGGCATGCACAAAGACCCAGATTTGATCCCTAGTACCATAAACACAACTGAGTGGAGGAAAAATGAAAAACAAATGAAAAAATAAAATTAACTCTGTCTTAAAAAAGAAAAGTAGCAAGCAAAACAGGAAGAAAATCAATGATTACCGGCAACAGTCTATGGGAGTGGGAGCATGAATGGACTCTAAACTGACTGGTGGGAAATTTTAAATTTGATGGAAGTGTTCTAAACTGGATTACGGTGATGACTGAACAACTTTGTGAACCCACTTGAAAGTCTTTGAATTATATACTCATTTTGGGGTTTTGATAGTTAAATTTATTTCAATAAACTAATAAAGTGAAAAGAGGGGATATAAGACAGATATTGCTTTCCCGCCTGGTGCACAGTAAGCATTTCCAATAGCAAATATAAGCCTCGCATTTGTCTGATGATTAATCTGGAGTTAGGAATATGCAAACCAAGCTCGTCAAAATATATCGTTCACTGGAATTTGAGCTTGACTGAAGAGACCCAAATATTGAACTAAATTTTAATTCAATCATACATTTACTCCAACTTTTTCTGCAATAGAGATCCTGGGAGGCATTTTTGTTTTAGTCTTCACTAGTGATTCATGTTATCTTGTCATTTTGTCCACAACAGATTCACATTTGCCTAAGTTAGAGTAGTTTTCTATGACTTATAGACAAATCAAACTTAACTATCATAGAATTTCAATTTAAAATCAAACTTTATAAGTGTTCTGCATTAGTGAGATGACATATGAACTGTAAGTCCCTCATACTACATATTTATAAGACCCAAGACTCTTACTCACTCACTATTACATAGAATATTCTTGTCCTGTAAACAGGAAGCAAACTGACAAACTTGGGTATTTTGAAAGGTAAGTCTTAAAGTTATAAAAAATACATATGATGCAATTGTGAAATAGAAGGCTTTTGCTAGACTAGAATGGTAGAATGTCTATAATTGATGATATGAAATAAATAAAAGAAGCTGTTTTTCAAACAAATGAAAAGTGTAGGTTTCTGACAATGAATCACCAAGGAATATCATGAAAAGAGTCTCACTAAAGAAGTGAAATAATAGGAATGAATGAGAAAACTACTTCTGTGGGATGATACAATTGCTTTTTCCATCAAAGGATAAAAGATAAATTCTCCATTGTCATTAATAGCAGCAGGGGATTTGGGGGTGTAGCTCAGTAATGAAGCACTTTTCTAGCATGCATTCAGCACTGGGTTTGATCTCCAGCATTACCATAGAAGAAGTAAATAAAACATTTTAAGGAAGATTGATAACAGCCTTGATATTCTATGGCTTTTTGTTTTATTTCTGGATATATTTTAACATTTTCTTGGCTTGATTGTAATAGTCCACTGAATGCACTATAAGGATTTCAAAGCTTTATTTCACTTAGTCTAAATTGTGAATTTCATATATTTATTCTCTACTGTATTTTAAACTGGGGGGTCTGTAGCTGATAAATACTAATAATAGATTATAAATGCCTCCATCTAAAGTTCCTCGTAGTCTCTGGGATAAGTAGTTAAAAATAATACATGTGGCAAAAGATAAAGGCAAAAGAAGGTAATAACAGTTCTGTGGCCAAATGTTAACAACCCAATATCATCACTTTCATTCAATAGCATTTTGAATATCCTTTGAGAGATTAGTAATTGATCTTTTATAAGATTAAGGAAGTGATAATTATTGTTCAAATGTCAACAGAAATGATATATGATTTTTATGATGTTTTATTTATTATAACCAAAGGTTATAATTTTCTATGTTTTATATTTGAGGAAATTTCGACAAAAGAAGATGTAATTATGCAGTAATGAATAACACTTATTGATCAACTGCTGTGTACCAAGCACCACTTTAACAGCCTTAGATAATTTAATTTTCACAAGAACCATGTGAAGTAAGTGCACTTGTCATTACCACTCACTTTGAGAAATAGGAGAAAAATAAAATGAGGCTTAAAGTCATTAAGCAATTTGCCCATAGCTAAGCAACCAGCAAATGCCAAACCTGATTGTGGAAAAAGGCATCTGGTTTGAGATCTTAATTTCTTGACTCCTAAATTCTAAATCTTCTCCAATTGCCCCCATGTGTGATAGCTACAAAGGGAGAAAGTTAAATTTGGAAAATTATTATTTGCATCTAAAGTCTGTGATCTTGTGTTCACAAAATATTTCATCATTTCGGATGATATGTCTGGGAGGGGGAGAGTAGGAAGAGGAGGAGTTGGTAGTGAATGATTTTTCACTGTGAATGACTGATCCTTCCTTCCTTCCTTCCTTCCTTCCTTCCTTCCTTCCTTCCTTCCTTCCTTCCTTCTTTGTACTTTAAGTAGGATTAAGGAAATCTTGTATAGATGAGACTAAGGAATAAGACTGGAGGATGCTACAGAATAATTGTTACTTGTGATTTTATAATTCTATAGATGCAATTAAAAAAATGTCTGGCTGCCAAGAGAAAAGGATTCCCTCCCACACCATCTGCTTCCCTGAAACAAGCTTTTTGTTTTGGCCTCTCTAGGTCAATGATGCTAATGTAAGAGGGTAAGAGCCAGTGTTTAGATGCTTTGGCTCTACACCAGCCTTCATGACTCCAAATTACTATCCCTTTTTTGTTCCAAATTTCCAAAATTTCTTTGCAATTAAAGTATTTTCACTCTGCCAAGTTCATCTCACAATCTAAGATTAGGGAAATGTCCCCTACCTTTCCCTGCTCTTTTCACTTCCCTCTAGAACATGATCTCAAAGCAGTACGGAATTTATTTTCAACCAAGTATTAATTATAATGACCTTACATAATTAATTATAATGACCTTGTAGTGTAAGAATGGCATTTTGTCCATTACACAAAAGTAATGTTCTCTGATATAGTAACCTTCACTGAATATTTCTCTAAATTTATCCAGACAGATCCCACCAGCAAAATATATGGGAAGAATGTTGTCCTTATTTTTCAGAGAGCTTCTTAAGATATTGAAACTTTTGATCAATGAATGAATTAATTAAATATTTTTTAAAGGATTGAAGACAATGCCTTATAAAATATTATGTTACTGAAGAGAAAAAATTGGTCTAAATTAGCAACTCTCAAAATGTGTTTAATGGAAATAATTTTTCTTTAAATTTTTATTACAAAAGGTATCAGATATATACAAGTGGGTAAATTTGGATGAGGAAATTAAGTTCCCTCTACTTGGCCTTACAAGTTGGTCCCTGAAGTTTATGAATGTTACTAGAGAGCTCTGGGGGACACAGTTTAAAAATTAGTGAAATAACTTATTATAAGCTGCAGAAAATTTACCTCCAGAATTAAAAAAAGAAAAATCAAGTAGCAAGGAAACCCCAGGGAAAATTTGATCATGGAAGTGATTTTGGGAAAGATTGAGGAAAGAGGAATAAGACTGTGCTCTGATATATAGCTCATTGTAACTAGTGAGTGACAAACTCAGATCTGTTCAACAAAAAGATAAATTTAAAAAATGATAATAATAACAAAGACATTGTCTCCCTAAGCTCTTTGTCTATATATCCTTTACTTTACCATTCCTATCCTTATTTTTCACCACTATTTTTAATTAAATCCCGGCACTATGAATAGCCATATTGTACCACTATAATAATGAAGGAGGATAATCCTCTTCAAGAAAAAATTGTGAGAGTGGACAATGGACCTGCAATTAATGATTTCACTAATTGAAGCTACAATAAACTGATGTTTTATAAATGACTTCATTTCTATATCTACTCCACCTATGATTTATTTTCTTTGGAAGAATTAAGAAGACCATTTTTATATTTAACAGTGTCGAATTCAAAGAAATAAAAGTCCTCATGTGATAAGAAAGAGAGAAATTTGGAGTCTTATGCCATTGGAATCTTAAAATATGCAAGATATGTACAAAATTTTCAAAATAATTTCTAATTTACCTTTTGCTCATGGCAGGAGGTGACTGTAGGGTCAATTACAGATGATGTGCACAATGAATTCATGTAATGATAGGACATAAGTAAGACTGCTGCTCTGCTTATTTAAATTCCTTGAACACCATTAGCAATAGTATTTTCAATTCTGCCTTTAACTCTATTTCATAAAAGGAAAAATTATTACAGTTAATGTTTTGCATCATATTGATATTAATTATTTAGTATTTGTGGCACATATTTGTATAGAATTAAGAATTTCAGGAGGAGAGACAGTGGTTTGGTAAGAAACTATTGAAATAGTGGTCTTTTTTTAAAAGGATGGAACTCATTTAAAGGATAAAATCAGCATCTATGTGGATAGGATCATTTTTTTCAAATATTAATACACCAAAATACTTTTATCAGAGTGGTATGTTTTTTCATGCTGGAATTATCATGGACTGGCACAGTGAAGATCTATTTTATACTTGAAGTGATTTATTCAATAAAAAATTTAAATAATAATACCTAAAAAAAATTGCTGCACTTATACAAAAAACATGTCTTGGGCTGGAGCGGTAGGCTCAGTGGTTACACACTTGTCCAGCATGTGGGCATGCGTGAGTACACGAGTTCAGACCCCAGCACCTCGTACACAATGAAGTCTCCGATCAACAAAAGCCACATGAAAAACTAAATAAAATTGTTTCTCTCTCTCTCTCCCTCTCCTTCCCTCCCTCCCTCGCTCTCTCTTTCACTGCCCCTCTGTCATATATATACATATATATATATATATATACACATATATTATATATATCTTATACATATATATCTTCCAGATGATGTGCTTATATACAACACTGGGCTTAGAAAGAGAGCAGGAGAAAGACTAGAGCCATCTAGTTCATTACAGTGGCAATTTGCCTTTCCTGCTTTAGACCTTGATGCCATGGTCATTAGCGGCAGGTCAGCTGTATACTCTCACAATTAAAAATCTTGGTCCAATATATATTTTTCTGTTAAAATTGTCACCTTGTTATTGAGATGTTTCCTTTTATATTTTACATAAACAACTCATAAAGAAATAGGTTTATTGTAGTAGTGCAAGGTGATGTACTTAAAGAACTAGAGTTTTCATTTTTACTAAAGAAAAGAGATACAGTGTAATCAAAGAGAAAGCACAATGGTCTTTCAAAAGCAAGAAAGACACTGGTTTTGTTACCTGGCAACTCTGTATTTATTACTTTTAGAAATGAAGCAATATGGTTCCTGAATTGGTTTATTAGATAAATTGATGTTATCTTTTAATGCTTCAGTGCTTCTTAGCTTATCTCATATTGCACAAAAATAATTTTTCCTTCCTTTGGAAGATCTTGTATATGAATAAAAATATGACTATGCAGTACAATGTACATGCAGAAATGCACTGATATTTTGTCTCCACCTATGGCTTATTTCCTTTGGAAGCATTTAGAAGAGCATTATTATTTTTAAAGATGCTGAATTTCAAAGAAATAAAGGTCATCTTTTAATAAGAAAGTGGGATTTGGAGTTTTATGCCATTGGAATCTTAAAATGTGTAAGATATATAGAAATGTTTTAAAATAATTTCCAATTTACCTGATGCTCATGGCAGAAGGTGACTGTAGGGTCAATTGTAAATGATGTGCAGAATGAATTCATATGATAGAATCTAAGGATGACCACTGTGCAGATTATTTAAATTCCCTTAAACACCATTAGTAATCATCTATTCTCTGAATATGTCCAATTTCTCAGGAAACTAATCTCACAAGTTACTGATTTCATTTTCAGAAATTTCTATAAATGTTTAAGTTCTTTTCTATATTAATCTAAAATTTATTTCCATTATCTTTGGATCCCTAAACTTGTACTATACTTCAGGATCCATGCAAAATAAATGTGCTTCCTCTTTCTCTTCTAGTAATGACATTTTACATATTATTTGAGGCTTCAATTTTAATTCATTATATCAGTCTCTGGTTTTCAATTTCTGAGAGAAGCTCTTGGAAAGTGTCCCAGAAATTTTTATTAGGAAGAAGATGGAGGGAGAGGGATGGGATGAGAGGGGAAAACTAGAGATGCAAAGAGCGGTGGAATGATATCCTTTTCCATATCCCTAAACCCTGCTTCATTCAGAGTAGTTATGCATTTAATGTTTTCTATATTAGGCTCCTACGAGATTTAAATTTTATTAAAAATATTGTAAGTCAATGTTTTATATGACTATCCTGGGCATTTCATGTTATACAGAGATGTGAGTCTTTGGTTTATTGATGGAGGTTTTCCTCACAATATGAGATTGGAGCCACTTCAACACATTGAAATCAATATGAATGTTAGACCTCACGAACCTCAGGTTTGAAAAGAATCTCAATATTGTTTGTTTTGTGGGGACTTCAGGTTACCTTATTTTCTTCCCAAATAGTATTAGAATCCCTCAGAAGTCCCCCATTGGTTCATCAAGAAACAGCTGTCTTCAATATGTAATGTACTTATAATTTCTTTCTGTAGGGATTATAGTATACACTGTAGACACTGAACTTTTTGCTCCTTTCAAAACATGACAGTTCCTCTTTTTCTTTTTCTTTTTTTATTCCCTTTTAAAAATTATATATAACATTAAGATACATTTTGACACAATCACGAAAGCAGGGGATATAATTTGCTCCAAACTGGCAGTTCTTACATTTTTGTTGTTGCTTTGGTGGTACTGGGAGTTAAACCCACAGCCTCACACATGCTGGTGCTCTGCCCCTGAGCAACACCTCAGGCCCCATGGTAGCACTTGTACCATTGACCCCTAAGAGCAAAGCTTGTTGCTGTTAAAGCAACTGTTTTGTTGTTGCTACTGCTGAATCTTCTGATGTCTAAGACAAGGTTGTCTGTGCTTAAGCACATTGATTCATGCCTTAGGTGAGGGTAGTGATATCCATACAACACATTTAGTGACCCACTCTCCCTGTCATCAGGAATAACATTGTCATTTAACCTGTCATTGCCTTTGCCCAGGCAACACAATCAATGTGGGAATTTCATAACTAATATTTCCACTACTAATGCTACTGCTGCCATTTCTAGGATTTTGATACCATGATGCCATCAGTATTTTTGAAAACATTTTGAGATTTTTTTTTAACGAGAGTGAAAGATAATTTATTTTTATTTCTTCCATTTGGTTTTTGTTTTTCTTCACCTAGTTATATATGCAGTTCTGCAGATCAAACACAGGTCTTTGTGCATGGCACGCAAGCATTCTACCACTCAGCCATCTCTACAGCCCCCCACATTATTAGATTTTTAAATATAAATGACCATGAAATTCCATTATTTTGACCAAATATCTAATTTTTTTGTCCTTGTTGGGTCTGTTTTAGGTGAATGGATGAGGGGCAGGGCATCAGGCAAGCCGTGAACCAAGGGCAACCAATTAGACGCTGGCAGATAAACCCCAATAGCACCTTGCACCCGCCTTTAAATCATTAGAGTCCCCAGCCAATCCCAGAGGACATGAGTCTCAGCAGGGTCTCTGGCCAACCCCAGGAGGAGACTGTACCCTCACACCTTCCCCGGCCTATCCTGGTCTGTAAAACCACCACCCAGTTAGGGATGTTTGTGACATCCCTGACACTCACTCTGGCAGAATTGTGAACCTCGCCTGAGAGCCATTCCCAGCAAAGCTTTGCTCAACCACTTTTGGTCCGACACCTTTTTGGTCATCTGCATCTGATCTTACACTTGGTGCTGACATCTGGGAGGGTGCTATGATCTTCCCCATCAGAAGAGATCAGTCATCTCCCTCAGTTGGACCAGGGACCTCCTTCACCATCCTTTCTCCTCATCCCAATCCACAGAATTGGGGTAAATTCCTTGCGTTTCCTTTGGCCTTTCAGTTGCACTTTCCATTTTGGAGATTTTCCCATAAGTTGTACACTCATGCTAGACCCCTACCATTCCATTTTAGGCCCCAGAAGGCTTAGGAGGTATCCAGCCCCTGGCTATCCACCACCCTCCATTTTGTGGGTTAGCACGATCAGAATTTGGGATGCCCCTTTCTGTTCCTGTTCACCCTCCAAATAATATTGAAAGGTCATGGGAAACACCATGTCCTCCTTAGACCCTAAAACTACTTTGGACTGGCTATACTTTAAATTTGCTTAATTAGGACTCACCCAAGACTTATGCCTTGAGTGACTGGTCTTTAACTGTGGCCTGGCCTCAGTACGTTTTAAACAATAGCTCAAAATGGCTTCCAGGAGGAATTTTTGACTCTCAAAAATCTACTTAAATTTGGACAATTACTGTCACTGGACAGGGAAATGGTCAGGAATGCCTTATATTCAGGCCTTTTGGGATCTGCACTCTCATTCTTCCCTTTGCTCCACATGCTCTACGGTAAAGGTTCTCCTTGCCAGGGTCATTCCCAAAACTCTTCCCCATTGTTCTCCTGCATCATCTTCCTCATTTTCAGATCCACTGGAACTGCTCTCAGCTCCACCTTCCCATCCTCCTCCTCCTCCTTATTTAGGCCAGTCCTCCACCTCCTCCTCTTTCTCCTCTCTTCCCACAGCTATAGTTCCTCCACCCCTTTTCCCTACAGCTACAGCTCCTCCTCCTCCTCAAAACCCTCCCCCTCCTCTCCTTCTCCTCCTCCATAAGGTCCTTCCTCCTACTCAACTCTCTCCTCATCTGCCAGTGCCTACAATTGATCCCATCAGATCCTCCCACTACCCAAACCAGAACATTTTTGTCCTCTCCAGGAAGTGTCTGGCACAGAGGGCATTGTGCATATCCTCGTCCCATTCTCACTCCAGGATATTTCTCAGATTGAAAAGCACCTAGCATCTTTCTCTGTTGACTCTTCCACTTACATTAAAGAATTTAGAACCTTTCTCAAGCTTCTGACCTCACTTGGCAAAATGTCTATATCATTCTTTCTTCCACCAGTACCCCAGATGAGCAAACCCACATCCAACAGGTGGCACACGATCATGCCAATCAAGTCCACCTAACAGACATAACTCTACCCACAGCACAGCGGCAGTTCCTCTAAATGAGCCAAATTGCGGCTACAAGGAAGGCCAATAGGCTGCTGCAAATGCACGTACATGGTCCAATATCTCATAGCAGGCATGAAGACAGTTTCCAATAAAGTGGTTAACTTTGATAAACTGAGGGAAGTTACCCAGAATCCAGCCCTATTTCTTAACCATCTTACAGAGGCCTTCACCAAATATACTAAACTGGACCCTGAATCTCCCCCTGAGACTACAGTGTTAGCAATTCATTTCATTTCTCAGTCACCCCTTGATATTAGAAAAAAGTTCAAACAAGCTGAGGAGGGCCCACAGACCCCTATTCAAGATCTGGTAAAAATGGCCATCAAAGTCTATAATTCCTGAGAGATATCGGCCAAACTGGCCAGGCAGGCTCACTTGCAGAAGAAGGTAACATTCCAAACCCAAGCCTCCATAGAAGCCCTGTGGCCCACGGCTCCAACAAAAGCTTCAAGGGGGAAGCAGCACTCCTTTCTGCCAGGAGCTTGCTTCAAGTTTGGACTCAAAGGTCACTGGGCCAATCGGTGCACAAACCCACAGTTCCCCTCCATGACATGTCCCACCTGCAAACAAGCAGGGCACTGGAAGAGTGACTACCCTATGGCCAACACCACACCAGTGCCTCCATGTGGGGTGTGACCAACCAGGTGGTGCCATCACCCTCACAAAGCCCAGGGTAACACTTCAGGTAGTGGATAAGTCCATAACTTTCCTTGTGGACACAGGGGCTACCTATTCTGTCTTGCCTGGCCACTCTGGGCCTTTATTTCCTTTCCATATTTCTGTTATGGGAATTGACAGGAAACCCTGTTTTCCAAACAAAACAGCTAAGCTAGGCTATACCCTGGATGGACAATATTTTTTAAAATTTTTTTATTA